>CAJHQP010001318.1:0-120731 GCA_905132765.1 Moricandia arvensis | reverse complement strand
ACTAAAAATCTAATCTATTAAAACTGAAGTACATCTGAGAATTAACCCTTATTTCACATTAATAATTACACTTCATGCCACTGAGCTTATAACTAATCATAAGATTCTTCGTTAATAATTCTTTTCTAATTTAACATATTTTTGCTTAATTAATTAAACATTCCCTTGATTTAGTTTCTCACCTAAAGCTCATCGTCGTCTTTACGAACCTTAGCCAAAATCTATGATCAATGAAAAAGAAGAGCAACCATAGTATTCTAGATCTCACTAGCTTCCAACTCCACACTCTCGATTTGGTCGAGTTGCCATTGACACTGTATGAACTTGACCTTATGGCGACGGGAATAATCGAGGATCGACCGCTCTTTACGATAACGAAAATTTCTCTTCGCTATAACCTACTTAGTAGCAGTTTGATAATTCAATTTCATCTCTTTTTGTTATTTTGATTTTACTGAATCCAATTGTAGTTTTTTTAATTGATGGTTTTGTATTGAAGGGATTAAAGCCCATATTTTGACTTTTCTTTTTCTCATGAGATAGATTGCTTCTCTAATTTTGAGTTGGCATAATAATCAAACTCAATACTTCAAACTCAATACTTTAGGAGCTCAGATGTTTTTTTATAATGGTGCATTTGATGACTCTGAACCAGTGTTAAAAACGTTGCATTTTCAAAATGGTCATTTCTTCAAAATGTTGGCTTTGATGGTTTTGACCATGACCTTTTTTCCAAAATGTTGTCTTTGATGGTTCTGACGATGACCCTTACGTCAAAGTGCTATTTTGATGGCGACCATTTACTCAAAAATGTTATCTTTGATGGTTCTAACCATGACCCTTACTTCAAAATGTTGTCTTTCTTGATTCCAAACGTTATAGTTCAAATTATTTGATGGTCTCTATCTTTCTGCCGTTCAAAACTTTTTGCAACTGTTTTTTGGGAAGTTTTGTTTTGCCAAACTCTGTTTCTTTGTGGTCTTATGGATCGCACTTTGAAGGAAAGCTAAGTATATTCGTGTTTTCATGTTTGATCTTTGTCTCAGGAGTTTGGAGATAGTACAAAAAATAAATAAAATCAGATGATGTCAAACAGCTAATTGTGCTCTATTTCTCCTATAGAGAAATGATAAAAACAATCAAGTATTGATAGGTGAGAACAACTTTAACTTATTTGTTGGCCTGTAATGTTTGTTTTTGGTTAAAGGGTGTACAACGATGAAGTTGATCCTTTAATTTTCAGTATTAAGAATGTTGAGATATGAACTCTCTAGGCTTTGACATTGTTTGTTGGATTGATTACTCTATGTTTCTAGATGGTTCTATATCCTTAATGTTATAAAGAGTTTCTCTTTGTTTTTTTTCATCAGTAACCTGTTGAGATGAGTATGTAGAGGTGATTTTTTCTTTTTGATTCTTATGTGAGTTTAACAGGTTCAAGACAAGAAGATCAGGAAAATTGTGATATAAATTCAGATCCTTCAAGAACTGTTGGATATGTGGACGAAGAAGTACTTGAAGCAAAATCCTCATTTCCAGGAGGCATCTCATCGCTTCGGTTGCCAGTGGTAGCTGTACTTTGAACGATTCGAAGATGGGGGCTTGCAGGTTTTAACCTTGGTGATACCTTTGGTGTGGAAAAACCAGCTGAGGTGAGTACATTGTTGTATTTAGTGACAAAGGTGAAGTAAACTTTAGAGGCAAATAGTAAATTTGCAGAGCATATTAAGGAAGCAGATGTTGAGAGTGAATTTGCAAAGCCAAAGACCATCTCCAACCAAAGATAGTGTCTTCCAATATTTTTTGTTAGAGATGAGTTGTTGCAGGTCAGGTCATAAGAGAGAACCATGTGATAGTGGTGGTAGGTGAAGCTGGTTCGGGAAAGACAACTTAGGTTACGCAGGTCGGGTAACAACATAATAGTATATCTGCAGTTTGATTCATGTCCAAGGCACCATGCTATATCATTGAGGACACAACACAAGTATGAAAACTGCAAAACAAATGGGAAGTTAAAATATTTCAAGTGCAGATTTGTTTTACATGTGTCAATCAAATGGAAAATTAATATTAAGTTTTGCCATTAGTTCTTATTCAATATTTTTTTTGAATATGTCTCTCTCTTCCGTGTCCTATTTTTCAACCTTAATCTTGGTTCATTTTTCACGTTAAAGCATTCTAATTCTATTGCACAACAGATGTTACAGATATGCTGAGACAATGGTTTGGGATGTTACTGAGATACTTTATTGCATAACAAACATATTAAAACGAAAAGAATACCTGTGCGGGCGCACGGGTCAGACTCTAGTTGTATGTTAAATGCTAAAATGGTTTGCTTTCTTCCATTACCATCCCAACTATTTAAAAAAAAAAAATTATAGCTATAATATATGTGTATTTAGTATAGTACCAAAATAAAAAAAGTTTATGGGTCCGCCACTGGAGACTGGACTCAAGTACAACTATCAATCTGGACTTTATTACTTTTTCATGCTTATTCTCATTCATATTTCCATTGGTGATCACAGCATCGGAAAATTATCAGCATGCAGCGCAATCCAAAACGTAGAGAGGCACACAAGTGAACAAAATCGTGTTTATAGCATTATAGTTAAAGAAACGCGTATTTTTAGAGGCTTAATTAAGCACTTAAAAAATATTGAATCTTGCATCCTCCCATCCGGTTAAATCGCCGGTTAAATAACAAAGTTTTTGGAAAACGCATATATGTATTATGCCTTTATTTTAATCAATATATATATATATATACATTTTCCATTTTTCTCATGTAGGTTAACCTAGAGCATTTCCATTGGTGAAACTCTCCAAAAGTTCCTATTTTTTTCAATTTTTTTTTTCAAAGTTAAAAGAAAAAAAAGAACCACCCGCGGGCTGACACTTGGCAGTCAGGCCCGCGAACAGTGTAAGAGTTAGTTCTTAAATAGGGAGTTTAGAGCATCTCCATTGCTGAAAATCTCCAAAAATTCCTATTTTTTTTAGTTGATTACACTTAGAGGCACTTTTTGACTTTCTCTTACACTCAGAAGCACTTTCTACATGTGACACACTTTGTTGTGGTCCAGCTATAGATTGTTGACAATTTTACCCTTGATAGATATTTTTTGTGTGGACGGATGATGCGTGGACGAGTGACGCGTGGACGGAGATGAATGTAAGGATTCCAGAAGCTTCACCTGTCTCGAGCTTTCTCTTCTCCTCTGCAGTTTGTTGCGTTTGTTTTTATGGACGAGTGTTATGTGGACACCCGAATTGTAGACATACATATTGTGGACATTAAGATGTGGATACTACACAAGCCGTTTACAATATTTGTGGACAAAATATAAGTGTCTATGTCCACCACTTTTCATATTGTGGACATAAAAACGTGGATACTACACAAACCGTCTATAATATTTGTGGATAAAATATAAACGTCTATGTCCACCACCTTTCACTACGTGGATGAATTTAAATTTATTTTCATCAAACTGTTTTAAGAAATCTACAAACTAATAAGTAAAATAAGCTTCATCAACAATAAAGACAAAAGCTTGTATGGGAAATAAATAACTAAGAACAAGAAGCGAACTTGATAAAAGATTTATAGTCTCCAAGCAAAAAAAAAAGAGGAGGCTGATGGAAATACAATTGTGTCCAAGTCACTAATTATACTTCAAGGGTGAAACACACAACCAGAAAACCAACGATATTGAGAAGAAAACAATTATCAACAAGACAACGACATGAGCTTTTAGTTGTGTTCATGTCTAGAATCTAAAAAGTAACGATCTCGAGAAGTTTTCAATTATGATCAGATCCAACAACCACATTATCACCAAATATAAGGATCTGAAAAGTCTTCCTATACAGGTCAAAACAAATATTATAATCTAAATAAAAATAGAAAAGACTTACAGCTTCAGACTAAAATTAAGAGAGATAGATACAAGGATTGGTGATGGATTGCTCACGATGACAGTGACAAAATCCTTCATGGTGGAACGGCGACGGAATCCTTCATGGTGGCCATCCATATCCACATACTCTGTTGCAAGAAGCAAAGGATAAGAAGAGAACCTCCATAAACATAGACTCTCGTTGTAAATACAATCATGTCCACTCACATTGACAAAGCCCAAAACTTTAACATGTGACCTAATCAACTACAAACTTTTATTTTCAAATCACGGGGAGCGGTGATTCCACGGTGACCTTAACAAGGAGGAGGAGAGTATGGCAAGCGTTTGTTGGATGGGTTAGATTTTCTTCAAATCGACGGATTGTCTTTGATTGAGGGACTAGATATGCGAAAGAAAGATGTATAAATTAGGATTATACAGCATCAAGAGAGTTTGTGGTTGTTCTATCAGAAATAGAGTGGCAGAGGCGAGACCAGAATGACAGTAATGGTTGTCGATTGAAAACAAAGAGGATATTAAAGTTTTTTCAGCTGGAGTTGTGGGGGAAGAGAAAAGAGGATAAAAGGTTTTGTTAAACATCAATTGAAAATCGTAAAGACAATGAATCAGATTTGTTTGGTTATGTCTTCTTTAGTTAGGGTCATTAAAGTCTTTTTGCCAAGCAAAAGTGTGTCTCAAGTGCTAAGTGGCTTATAGTGTAATCGAAAAGTAAGAAAGTGTCTCTAAATGTAAAAAAATCTTTTTTTTTTTCAAAACTAAAAAAAAAAAAAGAGAACCACCCGCGGACCAACACTTGGCAGTCGGGCCCGCGAACAATGTAAGAATTGGTTCTTAAATATGGAGTTTAGGAACCAACTCTTACACTGTTCATCGATGTGACATTATTGTTTAATAATTTTTTTTTAAAACTTAAGCACCCCCAATGGAGGTGCTCTTAGAAACCAACTCTTACACTGTTTATCGATGTGACATCATTGTTTAATAATATTTTTTTTTAAACTTAACCAACTCTTAACCTCTTTATAAGTTTTTTAACTATTTAAAAGAGAGCTAGGAAGGAAAAAAAGAAAAGCCGGTCACACTCATATTACAGCCTTCCTTCTTTGAAACTTGAAAAGATGACGATGATCACTGATCTTCCACAGGATTTGGTTGAGAATATACTATCTAGGGTTCCCCTGATGACATCTACGAGAGTCTTGTGGTCTGGTGGGTCATAGTTAGTATGGCCGGTTCTCCTTGTTTGAGGGTGACGAGGAGGAGGTCGGAAAGCTCTTGTCAGTCATCGAGGCTGCGGTTCGTCTTCCCGATAGTCAAGACAATTTTGGTGATGGCGGTTCCCTCTGATTGTGCTTCTCTCCAGCTCAAATTATATTTAAGTGATAGTATAATTTTGAACAGATAAATAATATCTAAATGCGTGTTCCGGAAAAAGGATAATATCTAAATGCTGATAAAATTTCTTACATAAATATTTTGCTTAGAGCAACTCCAATGGAGACTCTTAAGAAGTCCTTAACTAGGTGAGGGTCCCACTTTTTTAAGAATTTGTGCCATAAAGAGTCCTTAAAACTCTTGTTTAAGGATTCATCTCTTCACTGTTCACGGGCCCTACGGCTCACGTGGCGGCCCGTGAATGGTCATCTTATTTATTTTTTTTTTTTTTAAAAAAAATCTGAAATAACCTTACAAAATCTGAAATATCCTTTTAGTTAAGGACTCCTAAGAGTAACAGGGTTGGACATGCTCTTACAAACAGCAAACTTTGTTGAATTAGAAAAATATAAATCACAAAAGAAATAATGTGGTATAAATACAAAGAATGAAGACAGCTCTTAAATAATATTACTAGTATTAAAATTGTTAGAACTTTAAATAATATAGTAAAATAATTAGAGTGATTGTTTCTATATATAAAACTGAGCTATGAGAGGGTTGAATTCGCGTTGACCCATCCCACTATCGAGGAATCTTTTCCATTCCACTGTAAGCATAGCTCTGCGTCGACGTGGTCTGCTTCTTCTCCTTTGTTCACTATTTTATTCTTAGCATTGGGCTTGGGCCGACTCTATATGTAATTTTAATTCTCAATTTTTGCTGTGGGCCTGATAATAACAATTTATTTTCATTTTTTTTGCAGTTAGGGTTGAACTCATCATCTAACACTCGGTGAACCACTGATTCACAGGTCTCCAGATCTTCCGGATAGCAGGGGAGGAGCTTGACAGTATCCGACAATGAAGATCCACCGCGTGGGATCACCGGCCTATACCTTTTTCACTGCCGCCGGTTTTTCAACTACAGAAACGGTTTTCTAGGCACACGTCGGAACCAACTTAGACACACTATCATTGTCACCCATTCTGTACATGTTGACCTGATTGCTCCGACTTACCGCCGTAGGTTGTACCCTCTGTTCGGAGTGACGCTAGGTACTAGTCGGATGGTAACCCTACGCCTAACGATTTATCAAAAAATCGGGGATTAATTGGAGTATAATCGGCACCTAGGTTTTAGGTACATGTATTAATTATGTGAAAAATTTGCATTCGGATTATGCAGTTTAGTGGTATGCACTCTCCATTACTAGCAAAGGGTCGTGAGTTCGAGACAATGTTTATGCGTTTTGCATTATTTTTTCTGATTTTAGATTAATGAATAGGAAAAGACGATTATACACTCATTTTCAACCTCTTTCATGCGTTTTTCAGATCTCAAATATCTTGTTTTTCATTCCCCCCCCCCACAATTTCATAGTTTTACAACAGATTCTTGTAAGTTTCACCTAAATGTAGTAGATTCGTGAGATAAACACTAATTTAGCTTTTCATTTTTCGATTTTTAAAAGTTTTTTCATTTTAATGCCTAGAACCACTGACTACCTCCTCCTTGCTACGTCAGCCTTCAGATCACCATATAATCGGACGATTAAACGGCCAGGCGGGCGCGTGTTTGAACAAGAGTTGTACCGGGGCTACTCAAGGTAAAAATAGTTATTTTAAAATCTAAAGACAATTTTAAGATCAATAATCATTTTATTAATAATATATTTAATGCGTCAATACGATTGATCGGTTGGGTTATTAACTTATTATTTGATGTTTTTTTATTTTTTTCTAAACTTTCGACTAAGAGACGTCTATTTCTTAGTTAAAAACTAAGAAACGTCTCTTAAGAACCCCCATCTTAAGAGATCATAGTTAATCATGCTTGAGTTAGAGGTCTTGGTTCATCTCATCTCAACTCATCTCCCACGTCTATCTCATAATTGAGTTATTGTTATCGAACTTATGGAAAACCTATATCTATGTTTGGGTTACTAGTATGTCTTCTGATAAACATCTTGTTATATCGTTGCGTTGTTTTTATTGTATTATATGAAAAACATCTTTGTTTTTGTTTTTGTCAACATTGATATTATTGATAAAGCCTTATGGACACATTACATAAGGAAATGATAAAAGACCCAATTTTTAAGCCCATTCCATGATAGAAAGATTACAACAAAGAAACACGTGGAAGAAGCCTTGCATCCTAAAAACGCGTGGCATCTTTTCTCGTTAGAGGGCACATCTTCAGTTATCCATCACCGCCGACGTCTCTCCGGCAAGTGACATGATTTCCAATCACCATCTCCACGCTTCTGATGCTGGTCTTTACCATGTCCTGCTTGACCTTTTGCTCTAATAATTTAAGCATAGAGAAATCTGAAAACTCATTGGTTGATAAAGTTCAGAGGATCATCTAGTAGAGCTAGAACCAGAAATGATCGAGACGCCTATAAAAGACCCCAATACTACTTTTCTCATCTAGAACCACTATTCAATCCCATTTTTAAAGATGATTGGATCTTTAATCACTTTCTCACAGTGAGCTCGGATCTTTAGTGAGCTAGCTCAACTCAGCTCATTTATAATATGAGTTTCAATATGTAAACTCGTACTCAGATCATCTAGATCATGAGTTAAATGAGTTAACTCACGATCTAATATAAAATAATAATAAATAAGTAAAATATTAAAATAACTTCTATAATATTATTTGAAATTGAAATATTAAAAAAATCCAATACAATAATTAAATATTAAATAAAACTAACACTTATAAAAAAAAATTAAGCTAAAGCAATGATCCAAAATTCCTATTATTCGTGAAAGTCTTGAGCCAATTCATCTTCAAAGTCTTCATATGTTTAAGAAATTTGTAAGTATAAAAATGACTTAGCTCATGAGGTGGCTCATGTTCATTAAAGCTCGTTCATATAATTCGTGATCTAAATCAAGCTCGATCAATAAACTCATTTATTAAATGAGCCTAAAAAAATAGAGATTGTACTTATGAAAAAATGAGCTGAGCTGAGCCAGTTCATGAGTTATAACTCATTTTGACACCCATAATCTCAATCCCTATGAAAGATTTTAATGGGATAAGAGGGGTGAGAGATATTTTCTCTCTTTAAAGAAAGAGAGAGAATCCCCCAACGTCTTTGTTATATTATTTTGGAGCAAGAATATAGATAATTGCAATTTCACACTAAAACATATTATCCCCAAAATGATCCAGTCGATGTATAGAATAGAAATTAAGAAATAATATCGAGGCATCACGTGCAACGTTCAATCTTGATCCAAAACCAAAACCGTGTCATCTGATTCAACGAGTCTGCCTCCTGCGGGAGCACCAGAAGCTCATCCACCTGTAGAAGTTCGGAAGAACCGATGATTCGTATTGATTCGCATCTCTTTTTTTGGCTATCCATCTGAAGTTAAGTGTTTCCCATTGTGGTTCAGGAAGGAGGGTTTGATTTGGATCTTACTTACATAACAGAGAACATTATTGCAATGGGATTTCCTGCTCTGGCTTTTTTTGGATACGTTGAGATGAGTCAATTAGTATGCTTGCACTCGTTCCCTTTTAAGTTAATCTGGCCAATGAATGTTTTTAAACCTCAATGCAGGGTTTCTACCGCAACCAGATGGAAGAAGTTATTTGACCAACGTATGACTTTCTTGAGTAATAATTCCTTATTCAAATGTTATATTAATCTGGTGAGGGAACCCATTCATTGGGTTAGAGCATCATTATCCCTATCTTTTAGGTGGGTTCTTAAAGGATGGGGCCTACCAAAAACTTAAAACCTACCTCTTTCTTCTCTTGTGTAAAAGACAACTCTTAGAGTTTTAAGCGGTCCCCACTGATATGTGGCCGTCTGCTCAAGAATTTAAAAAAAAAATCAGATCAAAAATAAAAAATAAAAACGTAAAAAAACTAAGAACTTTTAAAGGGTTCTTAGGGATAATGATGCTCTTATTTTTAACCCAAGCAACCCATGTGGGTTGCTTATTTTTTTTTCTTTTTTAAAAATAAAATAAAATTAAAACGAACCACTCACGAGCCGCTACGTGTCAATAGGGCCTGTAAACAGTACAAGAACCATTGCTTATTTAATCAATTTAAGAGATGGTGCTTAAATGTTGCTTAGAATTTTAGTAGACCCCATACCCTAAGTAGTTCTCTAAACACCTCGGTTAAAGGTGCCCTTAGTGGTTTCGTGTTATGAGCATTGCTGCACCATACGTTGGTTGTTTGCGTCTTTGTATTTTTCTTTTTATTTTGTTATTTGGAATCATTAAACTAGGCCTGGGTGTTTTTACCCCAACCTGAAATATCTATCTAAACCTGAACCAAAAACACCAAAACCGGATCCGAACTGTTATATAAAAATAACCGAACGGGACTTATGAGCTTAGTACTTTGGAGTTTGGTTATAACCCGAACCGAACCGATATCTGAAGTAGGATCTAAATATATATATGAATTAGTTAAATATGTTAATATTTTTATATATGTTAAGGTGATTTAGATATCTTAGAGTATTTAAAATATTTTTGTAATTTGTTTTATTTAATATTTTGAATATGTTTTAGTTAATTAAGATAGTTTAATTAATTTTTAATTAGATTGGTGAATAATTTATATATTTTAAAATTTTTATTGTCAGTTTTTGAAGTTTAAAAAATATTTTTTTGGACGATTTCAAACTTTGATTACAATCAGATCCGAACCGAACCGAATCCGAAAGAAACCGAACCGAACCGAATCCGATTTAATAATTAGTAAAACCTGAATGGGACTTATGAGCATAATACCGAAAAACCGAAAATTCAAATAAACCGAACCGAAACTGACGGGGGCCCCGAACGCCCAGGCCTACATTAAACAATTCATCTTAATACCAATTATTTCAAAAGCTAAGGAGGCGTTATTGGTTCATGTACTTTAGAGTATTTAGAAATCCATATAATATTTACAAATCAATGTAAAATATATTGATTTTCAAATCTAACATATAAATTTGTATTTGTATTTATAAATCCGGAGGTTTTCCCTCGGATTTGAGTATTTGTATTTTTAACAAAGAAATTCATGCAAATCCGTTATGAAATCAAATCCATTAGTAAATTCGGATGATTGAATAACACCTAATTTAAATTAGAATTTATAAATTATGAAACCAATAACACATGATTTTAATATGAATTTTAAAATCATAGAACCAATAACACTTGATTTAATTTAGATTTCCAAATCCATTAAAATGCAAAAACCAATAACCCCCACTAAGATATGGTATAAGTTTTACTTAGTTAATGTTACTATATGTTAATTGACAAAAAAAAAAATGTTACTATATGTTATCTTTATTACATTTGCTAGAAAGATCGGGAAGTATAAAAACTTTGATGATATTTCAACTCTATTTTATATTGTTGTTTTATATGATACATATAGTTTAAAATCTGAGAAAACTTTTGTCGCCGAAGCTTAAAGGAAAAAGCTTCGATCTTTGGTGTAGAAAGAGCACGATTGATCCGTTGATCTTTCGAATCAAAGAGAGAGATAGAGATCCGATTCGTTGAATCATATTTTGCCTTTTGATATGCGGAAGAACCCTAGCTGCTGATAAATTCGCTATGGGAGATTCCGCTTCTTCTTCTGTTCACAAATCTCTTGGTGGTGGCTCAGGCAAGTCTCTCTTTCCCTCACCATTCGCACACGTCTTTCCCTGTCTTTCAGTGGAGAATTGTCATATGTTTGTATTGATTAGTGATTACCGTATTCCTAGATTGATCGATTATGCTTTAGGGTTTTGTTCAATTGTTTTTGCCCATTTTTAGGATGTGTTGTGTTCCCAGAGCACAATTTTGAATATTTGAATCTTACTTGTTTTGGTTTTGCTTTTTGGCAGTTGCTGATCTGCTGCTATGGAGAAGCAAGACTGGTTCAGTTATTTTGCTAGTCTCGTCTACTTGGTTTTGGTTTCTGTTCGAGAGAGCTGGTTACAATCTCTTGTCGTTCGTCTCCAATGTCCTGCTTCTTCTTGTTGCCATCCTCTTCTTATGGGCCAAATCTGCTTCACTACTCAACCGGTACATAACATCTCTGCTCTTTCCTGCTTTTTGTTACCTAAAGATGAAACCTTTATGCGGTATTGTTGGATTGCTTGTGTTGATAGAAGAGATTAATGCATCAGCTTCTTGTTTGGTTGATATGTACACTCTCGCTGTTTGATAACTTACTGATGATTATTGTTTCAGACCTCTGCCACCAGTTCCGAATATGGAAATCCGTGAGGAGTTTGCAGTCAAGGCTGCTGAGGATATCCGGGTTTTGATCAATCATGTACTCTCAATTGCAAGTGATATCACCATCGCTAGAAATCCAATACGTCTCCTGCAGGTGAGATAGTCTAGTGTCTTTTTTCATGACTTAGCTAAATTAGTTGCTGTTTCCTTTTGAATCTGGATTTAGTCTAATCATTCTTGTTGGTTTTTGATGGGAAATAGGTTTCGTTTGTCTTGTGGGCTATATCCTATGTCGGGACTTTAATCAACTCCCTAACTCTTGTCTACATTGGTGAGCTCTCTAGTCTAACCTTTTTTATGCTGTATGATGTATGATCTATGAGTCTATATAAGTTTTTTGTTTTTAGTCATGCCTATCTGTTTCTGTCTTGCAGTGATTCTTCTCAGTCTTTCTGTTCCTGTTGTGTACGAGAAATACCAAGAACATATCGATGATAAACTGAACTCGACTTCTAACGTCATTCGTAATATCTCGAGGAAGATTCCGATGCCCGTAAGCAAAGAAAAGAAGTATCAATAGGTAGTGTAAGTATGTCTTTTCATCTAAAGTTGACGTTTTTGGTCATGAGACTCATGACTTATCCAATATAGTTTAGCTGTGTACTAAACCGCTGCATATCCTCAGTAGCTGCAGGTGAAAAAATATGTTCACAAGACTAATTACAGCAGCTGTTAACACACAAAAAAGACCCATTACTGGCTTGCTTGCTGTATGAGGATGATCAAGCAGCGGAAGAAGAGTGAATCTCGGTACAGATTTTTTGTTTATTTCTTTCTGATTTGGCTAACTAGCTTTTTCTTTTTCAAGTTCTTCTTCTTCTTTGTTTGCTCTGTTCTAGATTCATGAGCTTCTTGGTTTTCTTTTCTTGTATCTTTTGCTGAAATGGTTTTGTCTTTTTAGTTTACACGCGAATGCTTAATGGCATTGTTGTTCCAGTAGAATCTACAAATCAAATACTATTTGAGTGGTTAACAATAATCATTCCTGATTTTAAAGATTATAGTTGACTTTTTATAAAAATAATTTGTAATAACCCAAAAATTACTAATATCTTTTTTGAAATATTAATTTAGAATAAACAATAAATAATGCAAATGTTTCTCTATTAAAAATAAGACTAATATTCTATTATTTTAATTTGTAGTTATTACTTCTTTTATTTCAGTTTCCTTGGTCTTTAAAGTTAATTCACATAGATTAAGAAAAATTCAAAATTATGTAGAGTCCATCTTCGTTAAATAAAAAAACATCATTAAAGAAAATTAAATCAACCAATAAAAAAAATATAATATTTTGTAGCTGCTCATAATTCTCAAATAATGTTAATTTTTTCATGAATAAAGAGAATTTCATTCATTTATTATGAAATTAAATAAAAATTTAAAAACATTAATTAAATTAATACAGAAAGAGTAGATGTTAAGTTTGGGCCTTTTCACGGCGCCGCACCTTACCTTTGGTGGTCGGCCGACTTTTGATTCTGGGAAATCGTGGCTCCTTTAGCAGATTTCGCCAGCTTTTGTCTCTGGGAGATGGTGGCTTCTTTAGCACCTTTCTCGCCGGCTTTCTTCCGGACTAGTCCCGAGTTCGTTCAGATCTGCGATTCTAGTCTTCATCTATCTCACTGCCTCTTGATTTAATTATCTGATGTTTTTTTCCCAATCGTTTGGACGGTTACATCTTCAAGCTTATTCATATCTACAAAGATGTCGGTTTTAGCTTTCCAGAAAGTCAGATGATTTCAATCGATTGTAGGCGGTTGATGGTTCCTTTCATTTCGCAGATCCGCCAGTCTGTCTCCTCGGTTCGAGCTTCATGTAAATCGTTATGGTTGAACGGTTTTCGTAAGCTCGATTTCGCCGTCGGCGGAGCTCCGTCGTGACCTTCTCTGGCTCCGGTGGAAGCAAGCGGTTCGTGCTCTGACACGTGTTCATTGAGCGCTGGGCGTTCGGACACATGGTGAGCGACGTGTCTTCTTCTTCCTCAACGGGTTTTTCCTATGGGCTTACGGCCCATAGTCTAGTTTAAAGTTGTTGGTCTGCTTGTTAGACCTTTAAGTTGGGCCAATTGTTTTTGGTCCTTTTGTTTTATATAGTTTGTTGGGCTTTTGCCCCTTTGGACTTTGTCCCTCTTAATAAATTTTAGTTGACAAAAAAAAAAAAAGTTGAAAGTTGACAAAAAGTAATATTAAATTGTAAAATAAATATTGACAAAAAAAAATTGTAAAATAAATAAATTGTAATGAAGTGCTTGAAAATCGACCACGAAGTGAAGATATGGGCAAAGTGGACAAAGAATCTGGCGCAATCCAACCACAACATATTAAAACCCCACAAAACCCAAAACTCCATATCTCCTCTGTTGTTCCCGTCGATACGTACGCCTCTACATACATTCTCTGCAGATTCTCGCCACAGTTGATGGCGACGCCTCTTGGTCTATCATCGGCCTTCTCCTCGAGGCTGTCCACTACTCACTCAATCTTCCCTATCCACCGTAAAGAATTCAATCGGCGTCGAATCATCCTCGTCACATCTTCCGCCGGAGGAGGAAAACCGACGATTCTCGTGGCGGAGAAGCTCGGCCAAGGAGGGATAGACCTGCTGAAAAAGTTCGCCAACGTGGATTGCTCGTATGATCTGAGCGTCGAGGAGCTCTGCACGAAGATCTCTCTGTGCGATGCTCTGATCGTGAGGAGCGGCACAAAGGTCGGGAGAGACGTGTTCGAGTCGTCTCGCGGCAGGCTTAAGGTTGTTGGACGCGCTGGTGTTGGTATAGATAACGTGGATTTAGCGGCGGCGACGGAGTACGGGTGTTTGGTTGTGAATGCTCCCACTGCTAACACGGTGGCGGCGGCTGAGCACGGGATCGCGCTTCTAACCGCCATGGCTAGAAATGTCGCTCAAGCTGATGCTTCTATCAAAGCTGGTGAGTTAACCGGTCCGAAATCACAACATGTAATATTAGTTTGTTATTATTATTCGAAAACTATTCTAGATAGTCCCCGATATGACACGTGTATGTGTTTAATGGTTGTTACAGGGAAATGGATGAGAAACAAGTATGTGGGTGTTTCACTTGTGGGGAAGACTCTTGCTGTTCTTGGTTTCGGTAAAGTTGGTTCAGAGGTTGCTAGGCGAGCCAGAGGGCTCGGGATGCATGTCATCACACATGATCCTTACGCACCAGCGGATCGTGCACGAGCCATTGGTGTGGAGCTAGTTAGCTTTGAAGTGGCTATTTCAACTGCAGACTTTATATCTTTGCACCTGCCTCTCACCGCTGCTACATCCAAGATGCTGAATGATGAGACCTTTGCGAGGATGAAAAGAGGAGTACGTATTGTCAACGTTGCTCGTGGTGGAGTTATTGATGAGGATGCTCTCTTGAGGGCGCTTGACTCTGGTGTTGTTGCTCAGGCGGCTCTTGATGTTTTCACAGTGGAGCCGCCTGTTAAAGACAACAAGTTGGTGTTACATGAGAGTGTTACTGCCACGCCTCATCTTGGTGCCAGTACTATGGAAGCTCAGGTTTGGTTTTTGACATTACAGCGTCTTGTTCTCCTCTTTTGTTAGGAAACTAAACCTGTATACTTAAAAGTCTAGGAAGGAGTCGCAGTAGAAATCGCGGAAGCTGTTGTTGGAGCTTTGAGAGGAGAACTTGCTGCTACTGCGGTCAATGCACCAATGGTTCCACCAGAGGTATTACCATGTAGTGTTTATTGATTCGTCCTGCAAACTCTCTCACATTGTTATGGGATTATCTGTTTTAGGTGTTGAGGGAACTGAAACCGTATGTTGTGCTTGCTGAAAAGCTGGGAAGATTGGCTGTACAACTTGTAACCGGTGGAAGCGGTGTGGACGCAGTGAAAGTGACTTACGCTTCTTCAAGATCTCCTGATGATCTTGACACAAGACTTCTCCGTGCCATGGTCATAAAGGGACTCATTGAACCCATTTCCAGCGTGTTCATAAACCTGGTTAACTCAGACTACGTTGCTAAGCAACGTGGAGTCAAAATCTCAGAAGAACGTATGGTTCTAGACGGCTCACCTGAGGATCCAATCGAATACATAACTGTTCGGATAGCAAACGTTGAATCAAGATTTGCCAGTGCTTTATCTGAGTCAGGAGAGATCAAAGTAGAAGGCAGAGTGAAACAAGGAGTTCCAAGTCTAACCAAAGTGGGGTTATTTGGAGTGGATGTGAGTTTAGAAGGGAGTTTGATACTGTGCAGGCAAGTTGATCAGCCTGGGATGATTGGTAAAGTTGGTAGCATCTTAGGAGATGAAAACGTGAATGTGAGCTTCATGAGCGTTGGACGAATAGCTCCTGGAAAGCAAGCAGTGATGGCGATTGGTGTAGATGAACAACCTAGCAAAGAAACTTTGAAGAAGATTGGAGACATTTCTGCCATTGAAGAGTTTGTTTTTCTCAAACTATAGTCTTATTCTTATACTTTCCATTGATGCACATAAACAACTCGAAATGGGTATATTCTTATTGGATGATTCATTCCGTACTAATCATACGCTCGAGTGTATATGAAAAAATTTACATAGTTTGGTTTATTGATGTGTTATTATTATGCAGCCAGACACAGATTTTGCCTTTATCCTGTTTTTTTCTGTATAGAAGATAAGCATAAAGATTGATGCAGCTTACGAGCCAGTAAGAAATGGGATCTGAGCCACCGTTGTTGGGATCGAAAAATGAAGAGTTTGAACTGCTAGATAAGCCGCAATACCAGCAGCATAACCAGCAAAAGCAAAACCACTAACCTGCATGGAGAAAGAGTATTGTGTTTCAGTCTAGTTAATGCTATGTTGTGTTGTTGAGTGAGCTTCAGACAAGAGAAAAGATTATGCCTTTACCTTTCGGAAGTACCAAAAGAAATCGACTTTCTCCATCCCCATAAAGGCTACACCAGCAGCAGAACCGATGATTAGCATTGAACCACCAGTGCCGGCGCAGAATGCAACAAGCTGCCAGAACTCAGAATCTTGAGGGAAAGAGGTGAGATCATACATTCCCATAGTCGCTGCAACCAATGGAACATTGTCTATGATTGCTGACACAACTCCTATTGCACTTGCAATTAGCTCAACATTGGGTATATTAGCATCAAGGTAGGTTGCAATCTCTCGGAGGATCCCAGCTGCCTCAAGGCTGACAAAAAGAAAGGAAAAGGCATCACAAAAGATTTCAAGAACATTAGAGTTTGGAGATGATCAGTTGATTAAATACCTGCTAACAGACAAAAGAATCCCAAGGAAAAACAGAGCGCCTTGTGTGTCGATTCGTGATAAGGCCTGAGGTACTTTGAGCTTTTGTCTTTCAGATTCACCGTAATGAATGGCGTCTGTCAAGATCCAAAGAACTCCAAGACCCAACAAGATACCCATGTAAGGAGGCAATCCAGTTAAAGACTTAAAGACTGGAACAAAAACCAACGCTCCAAGGCCAACTCCAAAAACTAGCTGCCCTCTTGGTGCCATCTTTTCAGAAGCTAATACATCTGATGAATCCTGTCCCTTTCCATTTACGTCACTGGGGAAAGGAAAACAAAACTTACATCAATCAGCCTCTGCAGTGCAAACGTTCTACGAGACAATAGAAGCCAAACATAGTCATCCTCTCCCGTCTGAGAGTGCAAGAAGAGTTTTTTTTTTTTTAACCTGGAGAAGGACATGAGGGCTAGTGGAACGGCGAGAGAAATGGCCGAAGGTATAAAAAGTCCCTAAAAGAAAGCAAGTAAGCCCACATTAGGAATGTATACAGACAGCTCCATAACGTTCTAATATCCGTGATTCAAAACACCAGCAAATGATACTGTTAGGGTCTTAATTAGTTAAAAGCAGGGACCCTAGACCCTAGTTGTAATTTGTAACCTCCAGCCACTAGGAGAATCAAGCTCTTTATCCAGCAAACAAACCTAAACCCATGTGATTATCTCAGAAGAGAAGGAGAACCTGTATTGTCGGCAAGGTGGATATCTGACCATGAATCCATAGCATAGTTGTAGTAACATCACCAATTGGACTCCATGCTCCTCCTGCATTTGCTGCTATCACCACAACAGCTCCTAGAAGTCTGCCATTGGTTATTGAGCATGAACATTACCGTTAATGTGATCATAATACTGAAGACAAAACAAAGTAGGATTACAGTAATGGGTAACTCAAACTCAAAAATTACAACGTCATGACAGGAGTCACATGACCAATATGGATCCTTCAGAATCTTATGGTCCAGAGCTAATATGTCCTCATCATGAGCAACTTAACCAAGAAACAACTACTAGGAGCATAAAGATCATACTTGCGGTATTCTGATTGAGGAACCAGTTTCCTGAGTAAGGAAACCATGACAATGGTAGATGTCAGGTTGTCTAGAATCGAACTGAGGAAGAAAGTCACAAAGCCAACCTGCGAAGTCAACTAAGAGTAAACACTTGACGAAGGAGAGACTGAAGCGGATAAATTTCAAGGTAGAGATGAATCACATCTTACCACCCATAAAAGCGTCTTTGGCTTACGAGTGGTGATATTGTCTGTAACAAGCTTAAATCCTTGGTGAGCATCAACTATCTCCACAATGGTCATTGCGCCGAGTAAGAAAAACACAATCTCACTTACCTCAGCTGTTGCATGTTGAAGCTCTGACACAACTACTTCAGCTGAAGGAGCCTGTTACAAGGACTTTTATTCCTATATCCAAAAAACATTAACTAGTAAGTTAACTCTCTTACCCCAACGCTTCGCACAACCCAGAGACTCACAGCCATCACAAGTCCTACTCCACTTTTATTAAAAGCTAAAGACTCTTCAAAGATGATCCCTGCGTATCCTATTCCAAACAAGAGTGCCATAGCAACATCCTGTATCATTACATTATCCCATTATAAGCATTTTTGAGATTGAAACAAAAAGAAGACGAAGGAGGAGGAACCTGATTAGCAGCGACCCAGGATTGATTAATGGCAGCTGTTCCTGTAAGAGCTGCTGCAAGAACAGCAATAGCTTTGACTAAATCTGTCTTTGGTTGATAATTAGCTTCAAAGTAGCTCGAACTAGGTTCATCAACCGAACAAATAGGATCACATGATGAGTCTATCAAATCCTGTTGATCATACATATAAATACTTTTAACCAAACATAAAAACAAAAAAAACATAAAAAGTTTCATCCTTTGAAGCCAATTCACTCAAGTAGCATCAAAAGAGAAGATGGGTACTTGGCAAAATTGAATTTTGTAGAAGATGGTATCGAGGAAACTCGAACCTCAAGAAGCTCTGACTCATCGATTGGTTGCGACTGTTCTTCCAGAGAAGAAGGTGAAGAAGAGTCCTTTATCTTGTCCTCTGCCCTAACGAGAACACTGTGTCTGGACAACCTCGAGCCTGCAACTCCAGATAATTTCGAAAAGGAGACACTTTGGGTCGAGAGAGAGACAGGGGATGGAGTTGCAACGGCGTATCTCTTCGTGAATTTGTGCGGCGACGCAAAGTGATAGCCGATAGGAAACACTGCCATCGGCGAACACCGGAGAGAGAGCGCGCGGAAAGTCTCCGGCAGTCCGGCGAAGTATTGAGATGATCGGTGGTAATTGGAAGTGTTTGATTTGCAAATTGCAATCCCATTCTCAGAATCTGGTCTTTTTATAATCTAGTCCATACAAATTAAGTTATTTACAAATGTTTTTAGCAGAAAAAAAAATTGCTAAAGTAATATGATTGCACTATGCATGGACTGCTAATGCTAATGACTTTTTTTCCCTTTCAACTATTATCTTTTCTATTTAGAACAATTTTTATGAAATTTTATAATATACAATAGCAGCCTCCATTTTCTATTTGGTTTCAAGGGGAGAAAGGTTTATTTCAAACTGAATTTTTTTAGTCGTGTATTTTCCTTCACGAATTCTATAATTTGTGTATTTTATCATGAACTGAATAAAAATTTAAAAAAACTAATTAAATACTTTTTTAAAAATGTGCGTAAATCTATATTGACCATAGTTAATTCATTAAAATGGCGTTATTGTTTCAAACAACATCGTTTAGCTATCTTTAAAAAAGAGATTAGTCATTTATTCGAAATTCAGAATAAAACACTTAAACTACTCCTAGATCAATTTATTCACAAAGATAATATAAAAAGATACAGTATATAATAAAAGTAGGTTTTTGAAGAAAAAAAATCTTACGTGGGACAAAAACCCAAATACATAAAGTCAGTCAACAATAACTTTAATTTTAACAACCGAACATTTTAGTTATAAAATAAACTGAATATTATTTCAACGTATTATATAACTTTTGTCAATTAAAATAAGTTTTCTTCTCTTTCATACACATTTTATCTTCTATTGAAACCTCCAATTGAGTTTACAATAGAAGAATTTTTTTTGAACCCAATGTTGTAATGGAAGAGAACAAATAGTCTTAAAAAGTTAGTATTTAATTGACAGAAACAGTATAATATGTAGAAATAATATTTAGTTTGTTCCTTCCTTTTGTTTGAGTTTTTTTTTAATGTGGTTAGATTTCCATAAATGATTATTTAAAAAATAAGAAACAGTCGTTTCAAACGATGACACTAATGCAATCAATTGATTATACATCTAAATATGATTTCAAAAATTTATAAAGTTTTTTTGAATTTATATTTAGTTCATAATTGAATACGAACTGTGATAGAGTTAATGAAAACAATCACGACGGAAAATGATTAGTTTGAAATAGGCATTTAACCATATACATGTCATAACACTAACGCCTATGGCTTGTTATGAAGCTATGTGTCGTGTTGTTGAAGCGGTAAGGAGGAAGTAATTTGAGTAGAGACATCATCGAGCATATCGACGTATCAAGATTGCAGCCATTTCAAGAACCTCAGTGAATGAACAATTTAATTGCCAAGTCTAGACAAATAGCGTATTAATCAATATGCATGTATTAATGGCAGAGAAAATAAGGCCGTGGCAGCTTTAGGATTTCTATATAAAATGAATCTCATCACTTCTCCATCAATAGCTTGCTCTTAAAAAGTACCAAGAGGAGTAAAAAGGATCAAGAATCACTTTTATTCAACTTAACAGTTGGGTATTAGATCTTCTTCTCCAACGCAGAAAGCAAACGATGAACTGGAAGAAAACTGTTACACTCTTTTTCTTCCTCGCTCTTCTCATCCTAAACTTGGTGCTTTCTCATGCCACAGCTGCTCCTGGTATGTACGCATGCATCTCTCGATCTGTCCATATATATATAGACATGCATGCATGCATATGTTTTAAGTGAGTATCTTGAACTATTAGCTTTTTTCAGAGAGTATTTTCCGTCATCTAATTACAAAAACAACAACAGCTTAGATCAATTAAAATAAATGACAAGTTAGTTATTTATATAACATGTAATCATTTTTAAAATTGCGCAAGTCATGGTAAATTGGACCATAGCAAACACAAGTAATCAACGTATATACTCGTGTCATTCCGTCTTATGGATTGAGATTATACCAAATTTGTTAGAAATATACATGTCCAAAGTGATAAAATGGACCAACACTAGAAACATGATGATTAGCTTTGAACTATACACATAAACGTGATGTTTGATCATTTAAAAAGGCATCTATATACGCAAATGTTATCTTAATTTAAATATTATATATATGAATGTTGAAATGGAAAAAAAAATCAGGAAGAGTAGGAGGGATGGGGGTATACTGTGGGAGTAGATGCAGAGGAAGGTGTGCGAAGGCAGGGTTTCGAGACAGATGTATAAAGTATTGTGGCATTTGTTGCAGAGAATGTAAGTGTGTTCCTTCTGGTACCTTTGGCAACAAGCATCAGTGCCCCTGCTATCGAGACAAGCTCAGCTCCAAGGGCAAACCCAAGTGCCCTTAGTTCATTATGTTTCCTTCATTAAGAACTTTTACGAATAATACGAATCTCATGCATGCGCTTGTCTAATAGTTGGTTACGGTTTTGAATGCTTCTTGTAAGTTAAAATTTCCTTTCTCATGTTAAGCTTTGAAGGCTATACACTACGAGTGTTTTGTCCCTAATGAGTTATACTGTGGACATTTCGAAAGTTATGTATATATCAGATCCGGAAAACGAAAGGAAATTAGGAAAATATTGTTCTTGATTGGGTAGGAAGATGGTTTATTCACCTAGCTGATGACAAAAAAATGTTTTGGTTTAGGTGGATCTTAGTTCGTGTAGTTCAAATAGTATGCTTAGAACCAAATACTTTTTATCTTGTGAGAGTACGGCATATCTATAACATCTATTTGGGAGTTCTTAACTTTTCTTTTTTCATGATTTAAAAAAAAAAATTAAAACGAATCAACCATGGGTCGCCACATGTTAGTGGGGTCAACGGAACAGTGTATGAGTCGATTCTTAATTAAAGATTTTAAGAATCGATTCTTACGGAAAATGGCAGAACCCACCACTATTTTTAGTTAAGAACATCCCTAAGAACCTCCATTAAACATGCCTAAAAGCCTCCATTAAACATGCCCTTATATAAAGATCGACACTAGAATCTTAACTCCTGAAAAGTTAATTGAATTCCTACTTGTAATTGCACTACAAAAAACTATATTACACCAAATACTATCAAAAAATAAGTGATATTAAACTGAATGATTTATTAATAAATGATACAAATATATGTTTTAACATCAATTGTAGTAAACGATGTCTTTATTGTTTTATTTAACATCATTTCAATGAAACTGATACAATCTTATTAGTTTGCATCATTTTTAAAATTGACACTGTTTATAAGATTTATATCCTCAAGAATTTACAATTGATATAGAAAAGATTAGAAATGGCAAACAGGTTATCCTGTTCTGTACTGCATCGGATTTGTCTTTAAGTAGATCACAATGGGTCAGATTCACGCGGGCCGCAGTTTCCAGAATAGCTGGCTAAACTTGCTCCTTCAAAAATGTAGGCCTTTGCGGATCGGTCTACAAAATATGAAATTACATACGGGCATACAATTTTAGAGGCGACGTGAAGATCATAACCACCGCCAGAGCTCCACCTTTCATCGTAGGAAATCCTACAATTTTGTTAGTGGAGAAAAAACTGAATTGCGTCTTCATTTTTTTTCTCTCACATTTTTTTAGGTGAAAAGTAAAGTGAAAAAATGATATTTGCAAGTCTTTGTTCTCCTATATGACTCGTTTCGGTTCATTCCGCTGAAAATTCATCCCATAAATGGTCCATCGCGCAAAAACATGTCCCGCTAATTTTGTAATTTTATGGATCTATAATATTAAAGCCCAATACCACTTCGCCACAAATCTTTGCAGATCAAACTTACGGTCCAAGTCCAACGTTGCCATCTCTAAAAAAGATGAAGCATATGACGTTTATAAGATGGAATGAGGAACATCTAGCAAAAGCAAAAATGATGATTGAAGTTATATTTTTGGTATATGTTTTTTTTTCCTTTTGTAAGTAATTATTTAGTCTTCATTCATGATGTATTAATAAAAATCTACTGATTTTTTTTCCTCAGAATTTTAGTTCTTTTATAAAGATTTAACAGATATTAGAAACAGTTGTTTTTTGTTATAGAAAATATAATTAATTAATACAAGTAATAATGATGAGATTTATTTAAGAAAATAAATTTGTTAATCATATTTTTATAATTATATTTTACATTAAAATTATAATAAGAATTGTCAATAATTTTAACATCCATTATTTATAACTGAGGTAGATGTTGTAGCAAATATTAACATTAATTATATTAACTAATGCAAAAGTTAACATCAATTTGTACAAGCGATGTAAATTATTTGATCACCACTTTCAGAATCATTTTAGTAAATTTGAGAGACATTTGCATAAATTTTTAAGTTTCGCTGATTAGTTTAATACATTTTGTGAACGACTCTTTAAAAACGCTTATTGCAGACAACCTGAACCTAACAAGAGAATAAAACCCAAAACTAAGACAGCAAAAAAGAGAGTACAAAATCAAGGGTTCACACCAAGAAACTAGACAACATTTCCCCTTAAGATCTTTATCCATAAACAGAAAGTTACCAAAAACCACAATAACAGGTTTTTTTTGGACAAAACCACAATAACAGGTTTTTTTTGGACAAAACCACAATAACAGGTTTAATGCTTAGTTAATCAGGTAAAATATTGGACCAATCAGCTTCCCATTTAGTTATATAATATGCGTGATGGACCAATGCACTATTGGGTAAGGCACTGCCTTTAATATACAAACTGATTAAAAAAACAGTAAACAAATGAAGATGAAGCTGATAGTGATCCAAACCACTTCATGTTTTCAAAGATTAAAAAGGGAAAGGGAAGCTATGTATATGTTCTTCATCAAGAACACATCGAAAATCAAAGAATTGCTTGTGTAACCATATAAGAGATTATTTCTACTTATCAAAATTCTCGACCAAAGCTTTTATTCACCTTTGATCATCAAAGACAAACCAACTGGAGGAACCAAGACTAGAAGACTCTTTAACTCTCTACTGGTTTTGTAGACTTTTGACCAACCGGTAAATCATCGATCCAGTCCCCATAGATTCGATTGATCTTCTTGGAGTCACTCCACTTGAGCAAACACTTCTTTCGTCTCCCTTCATCGTTAAGGCCAGAAGAATCTGCTGTTACTTGTGCAGTTGGTTTCATTGCAAATGCTTCATTTGCAGACACCACCGTTTGTTTACTCACAGACGCTGCTACTGCGTTCACAGCTTCTCCTTCAACTCTTCCAACAGTGTGTTGCAGCAGCTCTGCAGTTTCACAATCAGAAACACAAGATTATCATCACACACAGGAACTAGCAAATCTAAACAAGGGATGGTATTAGCAAAAGATTATAACATACCTGCTTGGCCATGAGCAAAGTGACAGTTATCTCCAAAAGGACACTGACCCTTCTCAAACTTCCCACACAGCCTAGTCTTCCAGTACACAGTCTTGATGACACCACCACCATTGTTCAAAGGTGGTGCAGGTACAGGGATGCTTCCTTGTCTAATCACTTCAACTTGATGAGAGGCAGCAATACCATTATCATCAGCAACACTTGTACCAATGCTTATCGCCATACTCTCTCTCAACTTCCCATTCTCCTCACGGAACTTAGAAAGATCCTCATGAATGAAATTGCACCTGTCCCCATAAGGACACTCCTCGCCAAAACAAAACTTCCTGCAAAGTTTCATCCTCAAGATAATCTTCTGATCATCTTCCCAGTTACTATTATTACTATTCACAGCAGAAACCGAAGAAAGTCTCTCCCTTTCCCTCTCCTTCTCCCTGTCTTGCCCAGGAGGTCCAACAATCTCCTGCCAGTTCGAAGGAGGTTGTCTCAAATCCTCCATCCCATGAGCAAAGTTGCAAAGCTCTCCGTTCCTACAAGCCCCTGTCTTGAACTTCACACACATCCTTGTCTTGTAGAAGATATTGGCTGTGCCTTTGTTCACAGGAGGAGTGTTTGAAGACGGAACATTCCAAGAAGTGTTGTTGCTTGTGGGATTAAACATGTTGCTATCATCAACAAGTCTTGGTCTTTTGGATTGTGGCATTGTCTGTGATTCAGACTGTTCGTTGTTGCCTGAATCAGCCATCTGGGTTTGGTTCCAAACACCATAAGCAGAGTAACTAGAATCCATTACTGTAAAACAAAACCGATTACTCTGATTACAAACCACAAAGTCTTCCACTTTAGATTAGGAAACTATGAACGGTTTCAATTGCAAGAACACTGATGAACAGAGAGATCTAAATGCTTGAAACTATGATACACAAAGGACATGAAAGATCAGGGAGATAGAGATAGAGATAGAGAGAGAGCAATACCAGGATCAACGATGGCGGCGGCAGACGAAACGTGATTTAGGGTTTTTGAACATCGGACCGATATATATACCTTTACTTGATATAGTAATTACTTGGTAGTAATTTTGTAAAAAAAAACAAATCTGATATGTGAAAGACATTTGTCATCATTATCTAATTACGATTTTTGTACTGTAAAACTAAAAACAAATCTGATATTTGAAAAGACATTTTATCAATCTGAAGTACAGTAAAAACTCCATATTAAGATTATGATATTTATTAATTAATAAAATTATTATTTTATCTAATAATTCATTTTAAAAATTTATATATTTTTGGTAAAATAAAAACTATGGTTGCTCTCATAGGCTATATATTAATAAATTTTATAGATTTAATTTTCATATTATTTATTCGGTGTATAATAGGTATATATCATCAAATGTAAAATTTTAAATATAAGTTGATCAAATAATATTAAAATATTTAAAGTATCAAGAAAAAATAGAGATTGAATTTTATTGAGACTAAAAACAATTAATACAGTGTTTTATTTATAATTTTTTTTTAAAAAATATATGTTAATTATTGATTTATAATTTTAGTGAGATCATTTATTTTAAAAAAGTTTCTAAAAATTAATGTTTTATTACTTTATCAAATTGTATCATTAGTTGAACTTGTTTAATTTGGTAACGATAAAATTTATTAATTTATTTTTTATTGATTTATCACTAATTGGTAAAATTTCTACTATATAAATGTAATGCATATGAGTGTTAAATTATATAATTAGACGTTATAGAAAATTTATATATTTAGAACATAAACGTTCAACATCACAAATGCTTGGGTTCGAATATTGGTCATCACCACCCAGTCATCTGCTTCCTCCAATGTATTACCTTTGATTGCAAATGTAGATAATATACATTGAAACTGTTTCGAACTTTTTGTTATAATTATCTCCTGTTTCGTTTTTATATATGGACGGTTTAACAACCATTGCATTTATTTTAATGGTTGTTTCGCATATGTTTACTTGTAGATAATCTCTTGCTTTACTTCATCAAATCTCTTGTTTTACCTACATCAAATCTCTTTATTGAAAGGAAGAGGAAGACCACACATGGAGAGAACTATGATCACTTGGTTTGCTCTATAAAAGTAGATAGTTATGTTTTCAATTTTAGTATCTAAAATGAATTCAAAACTTTAGATCAAAGGTCACATTTATTGTAAAAATGTTTTTGAGATGAATAAATTTGATTTTTTTCAAAAAAAAGAAGAAGATAATCTCTTGTTTTGTGTTTATGGTTGGTTTGGCATACATAATCGCATTTTATTATTTTTGGACAAACCAAAACAAAATATATGTTTTAAGCAATTTTTCATAATTAGAACATTGAGTACATTACCAAGAATGATAGAATCTTAAGTTTTTATTTGAAACAGAAATGAAGATTAAAAATACAACACGAAACATAAATTAAGCCACAAAATGACATCAATACTTAGACAAGAGCATGGCTGCTTGCAACTCCTTAGTATCTTGGTCGTCTAGCTTCATCTGTTGGGGAAACCAGTCTCTTATATAAAACATCGATTGCTTCGTGAACCTTCTCTTTGAGGGCTTCTGGTGATTCTATCAACTTAAAGATTTGGGTTCGGTCTAGCTCAAGAAGCATTCCTGTGATTTTTGCTGCAAAAACTGGCACAAGTAAGTGCACCAAAGGGTAGAGAATCTCACCAATCAACTCCAAGAAAAGAAAATAAAGTAAGTGAAAAATTTAAGAAAATTCAAAACTAACCACTTTATATAAAAAAGGAAAATCAGTTTACAATTCGTTCTTCACTGGGAGTTTTGTTTTTAAGTGCTTCAATCAAAACAGCTACAGGAAATCCCCGGGCAAAAGCAGCACGAGCTAAGGGATCATGAATACTGTAAATAAAAACAGGAGGAGGCATAACTTTAGGAGGAAGATGGTAGAAGATTGAGAAGACAAAATGTGATATAGGGATACCGAACAAGGGTTAATCTGATATATAATAAAACAGTTTGCCTATTTGAGTAACTAAGAACAAATTTTTCGTAATTAGAATTAAATATATATTTTGGACCGCTTAGAAAACACGCGCTAACAAAGATGGTGAATAACATCTTCTACCACATATGTCATGTTGAATATGACTTAGTTTGAACAATATAATTTATTGAATAGTCAATAAATATTTTGTTTTGGTATATAATTATACAGCAAAAAAATCATGACTTTAAAATATCAAGCGGTATTTCTAAAAAATTTACTCATTTTTATTATATTAAACTATATTTTTATTCATCGAATTTGTGTGTGATTACTGTATAAAAACTGAATTTTGATATATACAATACAATAAAAATTAAACATGATATATATTTTTGACAAAAAAAAGAAGAAGAAAAAACCATACCTCATTTGATTGCATTCGAGAGAATGGTATAGAACACAAATATTTGCATACCTTTGTGAAAGGTATAGAAACACAAATATTTGCATACCTTTGTGAAAGAAAAGTAGTTAATTTCATAAAATCTGTTCCTAGTCTCTCCAAATTTTAAAATAATGTTTTCAAAAGAAACATTTGAAAAAAAAATTGAAAAAGTGAAATTTTAATTTATATATTTTAATAATGATGAATTAGATATTAAAATAAATTGAATTTTTATTAGTTTAAATTCATAACTTTAATTATCGAATAATAAATTCATAATTATAATTATAAATTCATACCTTTGTGAAAGAAAAGTAGTTAATTTCATAAATTCTGTTCCTAGTCTCTCCAAATTTTAAAATAATGTTTTCAAAAGAAACATTTGAAAAAAAAAATTGAAAAAGTGAAATTTTAATTTATATATTTTTAATAATGATGAATTAGATATTAAAATAAATTGAATTTTTATTAGTTTAAATTCATAACTTTAATTATCGAATAATAAATTCATAATTATAATTTTGTTTTTGATATGTTTAAAGGTTAAAATCTATTAATTTGAAATAAAGAAAATTTATTTCAAAGGCTTTGAGGAGATTAGCACTATTCAAACACACATAGACTAACGTTTGCATGAACTGTATTCTAGATCCTTAGAATCAGAGGATCTTCATGCGCACACAGAAGTGTACCACCAAGTCTTTCCGTTTATATCCTTGTGTCAAGGATCTAACCGGAGTAAGAAGAATTAAACCGTCAAGCTTTGCCACCAGTAACTTACGACACTCTTAAACCGGACCAGATACCGAGTCTCTAGCTAAAACCAAGCTGGTTATAGTTAATGATATTCATGTTTTCACATTTATAAATTATAAGTGTGAGTCATTGAATGAATGCAATGTGTGCGTGTTAGGGTCATTGTTAGATATGATTTTGGTCGGACTCTGTATGGGAAGACTAAACTCCCACGACCAAAGTCGACGGTAAATTATTTCAAAGGCGTTTTATTGATTGGGAAGAGTAACTGTTTACAAAATGTGAAAACATATAGAAAACAAATGATGCTTGTTTGAGTTAGCCGGGAACGTACAAGTCGACAAGAAATCTCAGTAAGTGAAAACCTAATTTACACCCGTCAAGTGTGTGTGTTTGACTCTGGATGGGTTTCTCGTTGGTCGTATCCTTCTTTTATACAAAAGCCTTCTCTCTTGTTTGTTCTAGGTCTTCATGACTTAATGGACCAAGCATTGTTTTTCGGGCCGAGTAACTAGGCTGCTAAGCGAGCTAATGCAGTGAGCTCATGACGCCGAGTAAAGCAGTCCTCATCCGAGTGAGTCGGAAGCCCAAGTTGGGTCGGTTTGGTAGATGGATGACCATAACCTTTGGTCGCTTCGGCTGTAAGTTTCGCAATCATCATGAATTCTGAATACTGTTTTGGCCTCTTCACCTTTCTCATACGTCCCATACAGAATGTTCTCCTTCGTACACACACACATACTCATCAATATCATTTTAAACTATCTTTTATAACATGCTAAAATCCATATAGTGGTATAAAATAACGTTTTTCTACAAATAAAAATTATAAAGAGAAATTTGATATTTGAAAAAACACTATCGAGTATCGACAGTATCGAAAGTAAATGTAATATGCATATGTATTTAAATTGTCTAACTAGGCCTTATAGCAAATGTATATTTCATATAATTGATATCTTTGTTGCGAGTTTCTTACAGATAATCCTTTGTTTTGGTTTTATGGTTGGTGAGCATATGTTTTCTTATAGATAATATCTTGTGTTTGTGTGTTATGGTTGATTTGGCATAGATGATCCCATATTATTATTTTCGGACAAACCAAAACGAATTTTTTTGGGGACAAATTTTCATTAAAACATTGAGTACTTTAACAATAATGATAGAATCTGAAGTTTTTATTTGGAATCAAAATGCAAAATGCGAAACAAAACATAAATAAAGCCATAAAATGACATCAATACTTAGATAAGAGCATGGCTGCTCTGTACTCCTTAGCTGTTTGCTCGTCTAGCTTCATCTGTTGGGGAAACCAGTCTCTTAATACAAAAATTGCTTCGTGAACCTTCTTCTTGAGGGCTTCTGGTGATTCTATCAACTTAAAGATTTGGGTTCGGTCTAGCTCAAGAAGCATTCCTGTGATTTTTGCTGCAAAAGCTGGCACAAGTAATTCCACCAAAGGGTAGAGAACCTCACCAATCAACTACAAGAAGAGAAATTAAAGTAAGTGAAAAATATAAGAAATTAAAAAGTAACCACCATATAAACAAAGAAAATCAGTTTACATTTCGTTCTTCACTGGGAGTTTTGTTTTCTAGTGCTTCAATCAAAACAGCTACAGGAAATTTCCGGGCAAAAGCAGCACGGGCTAAGGGATCATGAATACTGTAAATAGAAACAGGAGGAGACATAACTTAAGGTGGAAGATTGAGAAGACAAAATGTGATTTAGGGATAGTGAACAAGGGTGAATCTGATATATATATATAGTAAAACAGTTTGCCTATTTGAGTAACTAAGAACAAATTTTTCGTAATTAGAATTGAATATATTTTTTGGACCGCGTAGAAAACACGCGCTAACAAAGATGGTGAATACAATCTTCTACCACATATGTCATGTTGAATATGACTTAGTTTGAATAATATAATTTATGAAATAGTCAATAAATATTTTGTTTTGGTATATAAATATACAACATAAAATTCAAGACATAAAATATCTAGCAATATTTATAAAAAAATTCTCATTTTTATTATTTTAAACTATAAATTTTTTTATTCATGAAATTTTGTGTGTTTACTGTATAAACCAACTGACAATAAAATTTAAACGTGATATAAATAAAAAAGAAGAAGAAAAAACCATACATCATTTGATCGCAATTGAGAGAATGATATAGAAACAAATTTGCATACCGTTGTGAAAGAAAAGAAGCTAATTTCTTAAAACTTGTTCCTAGTCTCTCCAACTTTTTTTTAATAATGTTTTCAAAAGAATCATTTGAAAAATGTTTCGAAAAAGGAAAATTTTAATATATATATATATATGTATATATTAAGAACGATGAATTATAAATTAAAAAAGAAATTATGGAATTATTATTAGTTTATATTGATAACTTTAGTTATTAAATAATAAATTCATAATTATTATTTTTGTATATGTATAAAGGTTGAAAAAATCTATTAATATAAAATAAAGAAAATGTATTACAGAGAATTTGAGGAGCATTATTCAACCACACACGGACTAAATGTTCACTTTTTTCGCCATCAACTTATATAGACTCAATTAAAATTACGTATTCTATACTTTTAGAATCAAAGGATCCTCATGCGGAAACAGAAGTGTCCCAACTCCAAGTCTTTCCGTTAAATATCCCTTGTGGTAGGAATCTAACCGGAGTAAGAAGAACTAAACCGCCTAGCTTCACCACCAGTAACTTACGCTTAACCCCGGACCCTCTAGCTAAAACCAAGCTGGTTGTAGTTAAGGATATTCATGTTTTGATATTTATAGTGTGATTCATTGAATAATGCAATGTGTGTGTTAGGGTCATTACAAGTAAAATAGGTTTTGTCTTGATCGCACGGGTTAAACCGAGGCTAATTCTTTGCGAACCAAACATGAAGAACATATTAACCAATCGAGTGAGTTGGAAAGTGAGACAAATTGTACCACTCTCCATGTGGGACTCGGCAGGCGCTGCAGAGCATCAATCTTAACCTCTTTCATGTGATACAATATGTTCTCTGAAGCTTCAGTTCACAAATAGGTTATTGGTGAATTTGTCGTTACTCGAATTCAACACCTCATCCTTTAACAATTCTCCTACGGAAAAGTTGTCACCAATTAAGTTGCAGGTCTTGGATTGTTAAAAGTGAGATCTTGAAAGTGCACCAATAACCTACTTGTGAACCGAGGTTCCAAAGGACATGTTGTATCACATGGGAGGGGTTAGGGTCGATACGATGCAGCGATAACTGGACTCTGCGGAGAGATTATTATAAAAAAGTCGTGTTATTCGAATTCAATACTTCACCCTTAACAACTCTCTGTCACCAATTGACCTGCAGCTCAATTGGTGACATTTTCTCCGAAGGAGAATTGTTAAATGGTGAAGTTTTAGGTTCGATTAACGTTAAGTACACCAATAACCTACATGTGAACCGAGATTCCAGGCAACATATTGTATCATAGGGAAGGAGTTAGGGTCGATGCGATGCAGCGTCAACTAGATCCCACAAAGAGGTTGTTACACAAATGTTACTACAAAGCCTAAGTTGGATTGGTTTGGTTGATGGATGTTACATCATGACTTCCGAATGCTGTTTTGGCCTCTTCACGTTTCTCATACGTCCCATACAGAATGTTCTCCTGCATACACACACATACATATCCTTTAAAACTATCTTTTATAGCATGCTAAAATCCATATATTGGTATAACATTACGTTTTTGTACAAATAAAAAAAATTGTAAAGACAAATTTGATATTTTTTTGTTGAAAAGACACTATCCAGTATCGACATTATCAAAAGTAAATGTAATATGCATATTTATTTAAATTATCTAGTTAGATCTTATAGCAAAAGTATATTTCATACCATTAATATCTTTGTTGTGATTTTTTATAGATAATTTTTGTTTTGGTTTTATGGTTGGTTTAACATATGTTTTCTTAAAGATAATCTCTTGTGTTTGTGTTTATGGTTGGTTTGGCATAGATGATCACAAATTATTATTTTCGGACAAACCAAAACGATTATTTGGGACAAAATTTCATTTAAACATAAGTACTTTAATAATGATGATAAGTTTTTATTTGGAATCAAAATGCAAAATGCAACACGAAACATAAAATAAAGCCACAAAATGACATCAATACTTAGATAAGAGCATGGCTGCTCGGAACTCCTTAGCTTCTTGCTCGTCTAGCTTCATCTGTTGGAGAAACCAGTCTCTTAATTAAAACAAATGCTTCGCTAACCTTCTCTTTGAGGGCTTCTGGTGATTCTATCAACTTAAAGATTTGGGTTCGGTCTAGCTCAAGAAGCATTCCTGTGATTTTTGCTGCAAAAACTGGCACAAGTAAGTGCACCAAAGGGTTGAGAGTCTCACCAATGAACTACCAAAAGAGAAATTAAAGTAAGTGAAAAAAATATAAGCAAACTATATTTCAAAAATAAGAACCATATTAAAAAAAAATCAGCTTTACAGTTTGCTTTTCACTAGGAGTTTGGTTTTCAAGTATTTCAGTCAAAACACCAGCAGGAAATCTTAGGGCAAAGGCAGCACGGGCTAAGGCATCATGAATACTGTAAATAGAAATAGGAGGAGGCATGACTTAAGCAGTGAAGACGGTAAAAATTTTGAAAAGACGAAATGTGAGTAGGGTTAACCAACAATGGTTGGTCTGCTATATAGTAAAAACAGTTTCCCAATTTAAGTAACCAAGAACATATTTTTCACCATTAGAATTCAAATATATATTTTAGACCACATAGAAGCCACGCGTTTAACAAAGATAACAAATAATATATTACTAGATTTTGACCCGCACAACCGTGCGGGTAATAATAATAATATATATATATATATATATATATATATATATATATATATATATTAAAACTGATTTATTATAAAACCAGTATATAGTTGAACTTATAGTATTGTATTTTAAAATGTTATATATTTATCAATACATGTTTGTTAACACAATATCTATATAAATTTTGATACATGTGTAATTTATAATATAATTAATAATAATAATAATTTTTTTTATGCAAATATAATAGTGTTAGGATTTTTTGATATTTGATTCAATTTTATTATTGCATGGTAAAATTCTAACATTATTGTATATTCATAGTATAGATGTTATTATTATTATTAATTAGATCATATACATGTATTAATTCTAGAATAGTGAAATGTTATATTATTAAGTAAATTATAAATGGTTACATCAAATATAATTATATATTGATGGAATAATATATTTTCGAAATTATGCATATCTAATAATATTTTGATAGAATAAAAAGAGAATTAAATATGTTGTTAGAATTTTCTTATGAAAATACAAAAAAAAATAATGTTAGCAACTTTCTAGGAATGGTCCATTTAAAATATCACACATAAAAGAAGTCATGACTTCTATTTTAATAGTATAGATACCACATGTGTTTTGTTGAATATGACTTTTTAGTTTGAATAGCATAATTTTTTAAATAGTTAATAAATATTTTCATTTTTGGTGTATAATTTATACGGAATAAATAATTATATATATGTATAATATTTACTCAAATTTTATTAGAGTAAGCTATAATTTTTGAAAGATACATTATAGTAAAAATTAGAAGTGGTACATTTTTTCTCAGAAAATAAGAAAAAAAAAAGTTCTACAATATATGATTGCAGTCAAATTTTATATATATACACGATATTTGCAAACCTTTGTGAAAGAAATGCACTTTATTTCACAAAATCTGTTTCTAGTGTCTCAACCTTTTTCTAATTTTTCTTTTTACTTTTCTTTACGTTTTCAATATAAATTAATAATGATATATTTTCAGTTTAAATTTTTTATTTTTAATATAACGTTAAAAAGATTAAAAAAATAGTTTTGTTAATTAATAATGATGAATTATAATTACTATTGTTGTCACACCAGTTTTGACTGATATCTGCATTACTTCCAATCTCTAGAACCATGGAGCTATTTGGAATCCCAAGAAACACTACTGCCTTCTGTGGACTAGGGACCACGATTCTTGTTAGCTATGTTTGTGAGGCTGTCTGACCAATGTAACTCAAATGCTTCAGTCTCCAAGGTTAGGAGAAGTTTCTAGAAACTGTAAAACTTCCTCTTTGGAGATTAATGCAAGAGTTGCTGCGTAGTCATGTGGATAGGTGCAATAACACCAACTGGGTACTTGTCGAGATGCAACTTATGCTGCATTAGCTAGTAGGGTTGACAATTCAGCTGCCCTTGAACTCGCTAGCTGCTTCTTTAATGTGGTTGAGCTTAGCGTTGCTCCAGGTATACATACACACATGACAGTCTTCTTGGTTTCTAGTATTATTTTCTTGATATCTACTTACTCTGAGTTGTCTCCATCATCTTCTCCGGGTCCAGTGTTAGCTGATAGTCCAAGCAGCAATGATCTTGTTTTGTCTACAAGAAAAAGTCACCACTGCATACGTATCACTTGACAGTGGTTCCAGCTATTGGGATTGCTGATGCTGTTACAGATTTTTTCTGTTATGATGCTGGTAGTCTTAGTAGTTCTTATCCAAAGAAAGAAACGGGAACTTGATGACTCTAGAGTGTGGATGGTAATCCAACAAAGACATTTCCTTCTCCCCGCCCCATTGTGATGGATGATTCATGAAGGTGTGAAGTTCTTCTAGTGTTCACTCACTTACAAACAAAGAGATGTTTTGATGAGCACGTAAAACACAGGAACGTGTGGTTTAGCTTCTGCAGGTATTTGGTTGGCTTTTCGGAAATTCAGCTACAGGGAAATGAGGAAAGCAACTGAAGATTTCAGCACAGTGATTGGTCGTGGGACTGTTCACAAAGCTGAGTTCAGTAATGGGGTTGGTTGCAGCTGTGAAAAGAATGAACAGAAGCTCTGAACAAGCAGATGATGAATTCTGCAAAGAGATAGAGCTTCTCGCCAGGCTGCATAAGAATGAGAGGTGGATTCTTATCACACTTTTGCTTCATTGAGATATTGGACTGTCTTCTGCTCATTTAACCTTTTAACTTCCAGGTTCCTTGTCTATGAGTATATGGCAAATGGGAGCCTGCAGGACCATCTACATTGTATGTTCATTTTTTTCCAGAATTTCTTGCTATGTTGTAGAATTGGTTTTAGAATCTTGAACGTCGTTCTTCATTTGTGTATAGCCACAGAGAAACCTCCACTTAGTTGGGCAACAAGGATGAAAAGTGCAATCGATGTGGCTAATGCTCTGGTAAATTTTCTAAAGCCTTCATCTATATGGTTCTTTTTACTGTTCTTACTTCTTGGCTGGATATTCTTGTGAACCTCCAGGAGTACCTTCATTTGTATTGTGACCCAGAGACTGGCTCTCCTCACTCTCCACCAAATGGTCTCTCTTTTTGAGTCTTTTTCTAGAGATGTGGCACTTTTGGATGCTTTCTAACTTTTTTCTAATTGCAATTTTGGAAGATTACATATATGTCAGCCTCAGGAGAACCAAATCACTACTAAATGTTCAAGAAATATATAAACAACTGTCTTGTAGAAACCTCAAGAAACTAGAAACACACAAAACAGAGTATTATCTAAACCTAGACTAATGAAGGCCAGGGAGGGCACTAAACATAATATGATTCTTCTCCTACTGTGTAACCTAAGATTCCACACTTGATAAATTTATCTTTATCTCCTGTACATGAAGCACTATCTCCTATTACATTAGTCCAAGCAAAGCGGAGTCTGGTTTGCTCGGTTCTTGTTGCTACGTTCTGAATTTTTTTACCATGGACCGGTTAGTGTCCTTCTCAAGCATTGCCTCTTGCTGGCCCACGGCTGCTTCGACGATTCCTTCACCTGCCAATTCAATAGCACTAGTCATGAACAACACAATTAAAATCAGCAGTAGGGAGGAATGCTTGTTTATGACCAACTTTAACTTCATGGAAGACCATTTATGGGTTTAAAATTTTTGATGCTGCAAAGTCCATTGTTTGTAGATGAACTGATAAAAACAAAGTCCTTATACAGTTACCTCATTCTTCTGCATTTCCATCATTTCAGCCTGCAACATAGGGGAAGCTCAGTTTCAGAACCAAGCAGCTATATTCTGAGGAGAAGCATGAGAAGAAACATACCTGTTTTCTCTGCAATTCTTGATTCACTTTCTTAAGCTTTTCAATTTCGGCTTCCAGTTCCAAGGTATAAGCCTACAATCAACGGATAATCAAAAAGAAAAAGAAAAAGAAAAAATATATATATATATATATATATATATCTTGATACTACAAGTGGTTCAGGATAGAACAAATCTTTTCTGATTTTATGTTTTTGTTTAACTCAATCTCGCAAAAGACAAGACCAACAAAAGCCAAACCAAACACAGAGTTATATAACAGTTTGGTTGGATTAATACTCACCTGCTTCCGAGCTCTTGATCTAGCAGCTGATTCCCGGTTCTTGATCATTCTCCTTTGCCTCCTCTCGATAACCTTCTCTACACCTGTATTGCTTCTTCTTCCTCGGTTAAGCACATAAGGAACTGGTGACAGAGAGTTATTCTCTGCACTGCTTGTCCCTGGAGATGTTGCTGCAACAGTGACCCCTGCTCCTCCGAAACTAGCTAATCCATTATCATTGTTGACCATACCCACAGGCGCAGATAATTCTATGTTTGCTTGTTTAGGAAAAATGGTTTGAGGCAGCCTCTGGTGCGGATGCTGCTGCTGTTGATGTGGCTGGTTCAGCTGCTGTCGTGACCCCTGCTGCAATGACTGTTGTTGAAACTGCTGTTGCGGCTGCTGCTGAGTTGTCCCATCCACTTTGAGGCCTGAACCAGGTGGCTGATTCAAGATCATAGAATCAGTAGCACCATTGAATGATATGTTGTTTTGATTTAGCTGACCAAATCCAAAGCCTAACCCCCCAGCAGCTCCGTTGTTACCATAAAACCCATTGTTATTGTTCCCGTTGACCTGACCCATATGCTGAGGACAGTTATCTTCTCTTACAACTCCAGCACGAAACAGAAAGTCCTCAAGCGTCATCTCCCCTAAAGTCTGTTGCCTCCCAGGGGGCGCATTAGACTCACCACCGCCTCCACTGCCACCTCCCATATAACCATCCTTGGTGATCAAACATTTCCAAACCTCATCAACAGTCTTCTGACTAATCGTTCTAGGCAATGTCAACGAGCCTTGCCTTTGGAGATTCCCACCAGGGATACCACCACAAGGTTGTTCAACGGCTGTAGCAGTTGAAGAAGTCATGGACATGGCATGAGCTTCTTCAGCAGTCCATATGCTCTTCAGGAGCTCATCCATGTTCATTGACCCGAAATCTTTTCCCGGTCCACCAAATGTGCTCTGAAGCTCATCAAATGTCAGGGAATAAACCGAAGACTGTCTCGCCAGGGGATTGGCAGTGTATGTTGGCTTCATCTGGTTACTTCCTTCTCCTCCAGGAGGACCACCACCACCTCCTAAGTTGTTGAAATTGATGTGAGTTCCCATATTACTTGTGTTCACTCCTTATTCTTCTTCTTCTTCAATGAAAACAAAGCATCAAAAGCCCCTAGATGCTTCTTCTAACTTACTTTTAAGAGCTTAAAAACCAAGATAAAGAGCCAGATGTAAAAGAAATTAGAGTGGATTAAGAATCCATGAAACAAAAAAGTTCCAAGGAGTGAGCTATGAGTCACATGATGCATGTTCACATCCATATAAAGAGTAAGTAAAGTGAACTAAAGCAACTCAACTGGACAAACCAACATAAATGTGTGTGTGTATACAGTCATGTAAAAGCAAAAGCCAATCAATCATGGAAGATCTTCAGATAATGTTTGTAATTAAAAAAAAAAAAGTTATGCAGAAAATTTGAACCAAGTTACTTGTCATATCAGCACAATTATGCAGATAATGTGAACAACTTACTTTCAAATCTTGTAAATAACCGTGCTGCAAGAAACTCTAATCAACCCAACAAGCATGAAGAAAGATCTATTAGATATTCTAGAAGAAAAGCAACCCATTTTCTCTTAAATTCAGAAGAATCGGATCACTAAGACACTCTTAACTCCAATTTCACTACCAAAGTTTAGTTCTTTACTACTATGATCTAATTCAGAAAACACACATCAACAACATCGGAACAGATATTAAGCGGAGAGAAGACATGGCGAAGTGGATAATCCGACAAAAGACAGATCCACAGATATAAGAAAGAAACAGATAATAAAAGATAAATATATAAATATAGTATGTTATACCTAATTAAATTTCTCGAAAAATTCAGATTCGCGACTGCGAAAACACCAGATCAGCTGCTGGGAGAGACGACAAGTGTATTGCTGCCGTCTCGACACGAGCAGCCATTTTAAGGGTCAACTAAGATAGAATCAGCGCTTGAAAAGCACGAAATTATTTTTGTTGACAAATTTATTAACATACATGTTTTTTTCACTAATATATTCAAGCATGAACATTTGGTTTTGGTTCGTTTCCAGATTGTATTTTTGTTTTTGGTTTGCTTCCGAATCAGCTGTGTATTTTATTTATTTTTGATTCAAGAAATATAAAAATCGTTCGGTTATTTATGAATTTAGATTTGATTTGTTTGGTTTAGATTTAGGTTTTTCAATCTTTGGTTTGGTTTAAATAATAATGTTTAAAATCTAATAAAATTTTGAGTTTAATTTGAATGCTCAGATCTAAATAGGGATACAATTTGAGTTTATCATAATTAAATTATGTTTGAATATTTATTTGGTGTTTCTTATTTAAAACGTTTTCAGTGTGTGTTGCAAAAAAAAAAAATCAATAACAATATACAATATGATCGTTTTTTGTAATACCCAACAACTTAATATTTTTTGGCCTATCTATAATAATTTTATAAAGTTCGTTGTCGATGTTAGCACTAAAACCCAAAACATCTTTTTAATAAAATAGTTGTTACGTATCTTTTTTATTTAGTTTTAAGAGGATATTAGGTTGGAAGTTGTTATATTGTTTGTTAGTATCTTTTTGATTTTATTATATAAAATGATATTAATAATGTATCTTTATATTTAGTCACAACATGTTTAATAGGTCCAAATTTAAAACATGCCACGGCAAAATTCAAATAGGACTCTGTTTTAATATAGTATACTAGATTTTGATCCGCGCTTTGAAAGCGCGGGATTATTTTCGACACAAACCAAATTATATGAAATAAATTTACATTTTTGATTATGTATCTATATTTAATTGTTACACATGAAGCGTTATATCCAGTATTTCGGGTCACGACCCAGACCCGCGGCGGTTAAATTGACTAACCGATGACTTTATATGGAATCCAGTTTTTCTTTTTAACTCGTTATTTTTTTTATATAAAATCCGTAAAATACTCTAAAACTTGGGATTCGACTACTGGTTGAACTTATGGGTGGCCCACTATATAATACAATTTGACTAAAATTTTCATATTTAAAGTATTTTAATCTATGAATGTTTAGATGAATGGTAGATATATTATAAATGTTATGCTCTTATTTTACAAAAGTTAGCCATACAAATTTTTAGTCAAACCAATTTATCATTTTGTTGTAAGCGTAATGGATCAATATTTGAGAAAATGCATACTAAATTAGAAATAGATTTAGCATCAACGATTCATATATGTTTATTACAATTTATTGATATAACTTTGAAAAAATATAATTTATTATTTATTTATTTAGTTTACTTTTATTGTTCACATGTAATTGAATTTTTTCAATGTTTTGTTTTTGGTTTATTTTTAATTTAATTTATATTATATATCTAATAATAATATTTATTATTAGATTTTAACCCGCACTTTAAAGCGCGAGATGGATTTTTATTCAAAATTTTATTTTGTTGAAAATTAGAAATCTTATATAGATATTTTTTATAAAAATATTTTTTTTAAAATATATATAATAAAAATTTAAAATTACATAAATATAATTTTATGAAAATAAAATAATTTTTTATATAATCTGCCTCGTATCAATTTTATTTATATTTTAAACTTTAAACATAGTACAACTTTTTTATTTTTATATTTATAAAATTTTATTTTATTATTATATTTTGTCAGTATTATTATACATGACTCGTACTTGATAAATAAATTATTTTTAATATTTTAGTTTAAATATGTATATTAACTTATGAAATTATTTATTAGTTCATATATAATATTTTAATATTGTTTAATAAGCTGAAATATGTTAGAAAATTCATGAATATAATTTATTCTGTTATTTTCTAATTTATAAATAATTAATTAATGGATTAAGTTACTTTATATTTATTACTTGGTGTAGTAATTTAATTATGAATATAAATTATGTATATATAAATATTATAGATTTTTTATTATGTAAATAAATAATGAATGATTTTTCGTTTTTAAATATAGTTAATATTAATAATGACTTTATTATTTTAAAATAAATATTAAAAATAAATGTATATTTACATTTTTAAATAAAAGATATTAAAAATATTATTAAAATCTATTCTTACGAAAAGATACTTAAGAATATCTTTTTAGATATCTTATTTTGAATATATTAAAATAATTGGTTAGATATAGTTTATATTTAATAATTACTAACTTAGTTGTAGGAGAATAAATAGGAGAATAAATAAATGTAATGGTCAATAAGATATAAAAATAATAGGATTATTAATTAATAGATAAGTCACAACATGTTCAATAGGTACAAATTAAAAACATGTCACGGTAAAATTCAAATAGGACTTTGTTTTAATATAATAAACTAGGATAGAACCCGCGCTTGAAAAGCGCGAAATTATTTTTGTTGACAAATTTATTAACATAGATGTTTTTTTCACTAATATATTCAAGCATGAACATTTGGTTTCGGTTCGTTTCCAGATTGTATTTTTGTTTTTTGGTTTGCTTCCGAATCAGTTGTGTATTTTATTTATTTTTGATTCAAGAAATATAAAAATCGTTCGGTTATTTATGAATTTAGATTTGATTTGTTTGGTTTAGATTTAGGTTTTTCAATCTTTGGTTTGGTTTAAATAATAATGTTTAAAAATCTAATAAAATTTTGAGTTTAATTTGAATGCTCAGATCTAAATAGGGATACAATTTGAGTTTATCATAATTAAATTATGTTTGAATATTTATTTGGTGTTTCTTATTTAAAACGTTTTCAGTGTGTGTTGCAAAAAAAAAAAATCAATAACAATATACAATATGATCGTTTTTTGTAATACCCAACAACTTAATATTTTTTGGCCTATCTATAATAATTTTATAAAGTTCGTTTTCGATGTTAGCACTAAAACCCAAAACATCTTTTTAATAAAATAGTTGTTACGTATCTTTTTATTTAGTTTTAAGAGGATATTAGGTTGGAAGTTGTTATATTGTTTGTTAGTATCTTTTTGATTTTATTATATAAAATGATATTAATAATGTATCTTTATATTTAGTCACAACATGTTTAATAGGTCTAAATTTAAAACATGCCACGGCAAAATTCAAATAGGACTCTGTTTTAATATAGTATACTAGATTTTGATCCGCGCTTTGAAAGCGCGGGATTATTTTCGACACAAACCAAATTATATGAAATAAATTTACATTTTTGATTATGTATCTATATTTAATTGTTACACATGAAGCGTTATATCCAGTATTTCGGGTCACGACCCAGACCCGCGGCGGTTAAATTGACTAACCGATGACTTTATATGGAATCCAGTTTTTCTTTTTAACTCGTTATTTTTTTTATATAAAATCCGTAAAATACTCTAAAACTTGGGATTCGACTACTGGTTGAACTTATGGGTGGCCCACTATATAATACAATTTGACTAAAATTTTCATATTTAAAGTATTTTAATCTATGAATGTTTAGATGAATGGTAGATATATTATAAATGTTATGCTCTTATTTTACAAAAGTTAGCCATACAAATTTTTAGTCAAACCAATTTATCATTTTGTTGTAAGCGTAATGGATCAATATTTGAGAAAATGCATACTAAATTAGAAATAGATTTAGCATCAACGATTCATATATGTTTATTACAATTTATTGATATAACTTTGAAAAAATATAATTTATTATTTATTTATTTAGTTTACTTTTATTGTTCACATGTAATTGAATTTTTTCAATGTTTTGTTTTTGGTTTATTTTTAATTTAATTTATATTATATATCTAATAATAATATTTATTATTAGATTTTAACCCGCACTTTAAAGCGCGAGATGGATTTTTATTCAAAATTTTATTTTGTTGAAAATTAGAAATCTTATATAGATATTTTTTATAAAAATATTTTTTTTAAAATATATATAATAAAAATTTAAAATTACATAAATATAATTTTATGAAAATAAAATAATTTTTTTATATAATCTGCCTCGTATCAATTTTACTTATATTTTAAACTTTAAACATAGTACAACTTTTTTATTTTTATATTTATAAAATTTTATTTTATTATTATATTTTGTCAGTATTATTATACATGACTCGTACTTGATAAATAAATTATTTTTAATATTTTAGTTTAAATATGTATATTAACTTATGAAATTATTTATTAGTTCATATATAATATTTTAATATTGTTTAATAAGCTGAAATATGTTAGAAAATTCATGAATATAATTTATTCTGTTATTTTCTAATTTATAAATAATTAATTAATGGATTAAGTTACTTTATATTTATTACTTGGTGTAGTAATTTAATTATGAATATAAATTATGTATATATAAATATTATAGATTTTTTATTATGTAAATAAATAATGAATGATTTTTCGTTTTTAAATATAGTTAATATTAATAATGACTTTATTATTTTAAAATAAATATTAAAAGAAATGTATATTTACATTTTTAAATAAAAGATATTAAAAATATTATTAAAATCTATTCTTACGAAAAGATACTTAAGAATATCTTTTTAGATATCTTATTTTGAATATATTAAAATAATTGGTTAGATATAGTTTATATTTAATAATTACTAACTTAGTTGTAGGAGAATAAATAGGAGAATAAATAAATGTAATGGTCAATAAGATATAAATATAATAGGATTATTAATTAATAGATAAGTCACAACATGTTCAATAGGTGCAAATTAAAAACATGCCACGGTAAAATTCAAATAGGACTCTGTTTTAATATAATAGATGCTTTTCTTTTTTTTTCTTAATTATATTTTATGTATATTATAGAATTAATTAACAAAAAATCATAAATAAATTAGAATTAAGTAGTCCCTGTATCAGTATAAGTAGTGTTTAAAGTTTTTGATACATGTAAATATATATGATCAAGTTGTCTCAACGGTTACTAGGGTTGGCACATTATTTTTAATATACTTGGTACTCCGTTTAGCCTTGTACCATTAGTAAAAAAATTTATTTTAGTTTGTTAAAAACGAATACTTATAGTTTCAACTAAAAAGATGGATTTGCAAGTTATTTAACTTGTTTTATTACTCGTTATTTATAATTTATTTGCAAGTTACTTAAAAATTATTGGTAAATTATCTGCTAATTTGTTGGAATTGAAAATTAAATAACTTTAATATTTATAAAAAAATCTCATTGTTCTTTTCTGTATTTTAGTAAATTTCAGAAACATAATAAATATTTGGAATATTTTCAAATATTTATTGTTTATTTTATTAATTATATTAAATTTAGATAATTATATTTATTGTTTTAAAGTTTTATGGTTTTCTTATATATAGTATTTTGCTTATGGTTGTATTCAGTTTTAAAATTTGAGTAATAAAATTAAAGAAGACATCGATTTTAGATATTCTTAGACTAAATAAAAATTTTGTGTTATCGTAGTTTCCGCTACATCACATAATAGATAAGAAACAAAAACTAAAAGATACCTATATAAATATATCATATATCGTCTGATTACTTATAAAAATGAAAATATAAACAAATTATTTACTATGATTTTGAAAAATATATTTTTGTTTATTAACAAAAACGAATAACAAACAAAACAACGCCAAGTAATTACTTTATTTAAATACTTAATACTTAACTTGTACTAACGAAGAATTTTGCTTATATTCGATTTGATCAAACTAAATATTCACTTTACGAGTTAAGTATTGAATACAAACCAAATGCCGAGTAATTGTGTCAATTCCTAACAGTTAGTTCCTAATGATAAATAACTTCTATATTTTCTTATAACAGAGTCAACCTGACTATATATGAAGAAAATTGTTATTTAAAAAATCGGAAGTTTTCATGCACAAAATAAAGAGTGTCATTGAGAAGAAGATTAGGCAAATGGTTGTATGAAACATTCTTTTTATACCACTCAGATTTTATTAAAACATGTGTAGGAGGTTGTATTGGTTTGGTAACTGGTAGTAAACCTTGTATAATAATCGCATATACAGCAAATAAAATAAATAAAATGGCTGCCGGTGCGTTATGGAAGTCTCCAGATCCTACCAACTAAAAGGAGGGATGAATGAAAACCTTTAAACAAAAAAAAGAGGCTTGAATAGTTCGCTTTAGTCCTGTATTGTGTCCATACGATCTCAGTGGCTTACGAACATCCCCCAAAATAGACACTTCATCCAATGTTTGTCTCACGACAGCTTCCACGTATCAATTTGTCTCCGTACAATGCAGATTCGACCGAAGTAGATGGGACCCAATTGGTTTTACGGGAGAAGACGATCAGATAGTAAAAGGAACAGATCAGAACTGAGCTGTATTGCATACCAGAAGGAACACACTTCATGTCACGTCATCACGTGAACACGATGCACCGACTGGCCCGACTCCACTGGATTTCTCTCACGCAAATTTTATTTCCTTTTTCGCTAAACTTTCTCTTTCTTTTTTTGGTCATCAAAATGAAATTTTATAATATACATCCGAAAGTACACAAACTAAAAAATCTTATTACAAATTGTACTTTGAAAAATACATAACAATTTACCCCTAAAGAGAGAAAAGAAAACAAAGAGAGAAAGACACCAAAAAATAGATCTGAGCGGCTCCGGCTCGGCGGCAGCGCGTGAGCGTCCGTTCCGACGTCGAGAGCCCCCCCCCTTCTCCCTAAAGCTTTCTTTTTCCTTTTGCTTCTCTCCTGTGTCCTTCACTCTCTTCGCTTTGCTTGTCGTTCTGTTCCAAGGGGTTCCTTTAACCCTTTGAAGGGCTAGTGGCGCGAGGAGGCGGGGTGGAAGTCTCGTTGTCAGACTCTTCAGTGGTCTTGGTCGGCGTTGGTCGTGCGGTGTCGTTTAGCCACTCTGAGGGTGGTTTATTTGTATTTTTTGCTTGTTCTTCTTTTGCAGGTGCTGACTGTATTCTTTGAGTTTGTTGTGGCTTCCATTTAGTTCAATCTTCTGCCGTTCATGGCCTGTTCTTGTCTTCCGGATTAGGTGGGCCTCGCTCCTAGTTGTTTGTTCATATCTTGTGGAGATATGTTGTGTTTGTTGCTTCATACCTAGGCTTTCAATGGTCGTCATTGATCAAGCCGCTTCCGGGAGTGTTAGCAAGTTTCTTTACTTGCCGGTTTATGAAGTTTTGGTTGCTGGGTTCTTGAGGTGTTGCCTCAGAGTTCTAGGAGGAGGTGATTTTAGCGGTGGTCTGGCCGAGGGCATTCCCACTAAAAATTTGCCATAAATGCTCTATCGATTAGTTTCCCTGTTTTTGTTGGACTTGTGCTAGTAGTTTGGAAGGTTTGTTACTTGGTTCAAGCTTGTAATACTTCTTAATCTCATATGTTGCCCCGTTGTGGGTTCTAGTGTCCGGGGATATCTCTGTTTTCCGCCGGTTTAGCTAACCACGGAAGTTCTTGTATCCGTTGGTTTATGTTGATCTCATCTATGCTATTAATAAAATCTATTGACGGGAAAAAAAAAATACATAACAATTTTTTTTGCAGCACATGTGATATGTATAGTTGTGAATAGCGTTAGTCTCTAGGTTCAAATCAGACGGAGACAATTGTTAAGTGTAAGGCACCGACTTTGTCCTCATAAGTCCATTTTCATTTTCTCATTTGTTATTCATCCAAAAACTGTAATAAATTGTAAGAGTTACTTCACACTACCATACTATTCGCTGGCACTTTTTTGACATAAATTAAGTGATGCAAAATCTACGATTTAATTATTTCGTGATATATAACATAATCTCATTTTTTTCTTTGTCCATATACATACATAAAACGTGACAAAAGAAATAATGAAACTATATCCTAAAGAATTATACGCAACACTTTGGGCAAAATCGTCGATCGTAGATTATGTTACTAAAAACTGCAAATCCCTTCTAGAAAAGGATTCTTCCTTGTATAGAAATATTTTGTCACGGCCGGGCAAGGCCATGCTCTTTTCTTTGATAGTGATACCTAAACCTGAAACGCTAATGGCTAATCTGAGATACATAACTCAATTTGAATTATACTTAATAAAGACACTGTATATATTATACTTCATATTATGTAGAAGAGACTAGAAACGTTAAAAGCATCAAATCAAGAAATTAAATCAATGTAGCTTTCCCCTTGGAGGCTAGAAGATGCGTATATCTTTCGAATTCTCCAAGCCAATTACCATTTTGATATATAATTGCTGTTGATCAGTTTGTACGCAAGTCGTTCGTTAAGTATAACAATGCCATTCATATATGCTTGAAATAAATCGGTCCAGAAAGTATGTGTTCCCACTACTAGTCACTCGCACCGCACACGCATAGCAAATTAATCATTTTATCACAAAACTTATGTGATATTACTCCTTTTGAGTTTTAATCATGCAAACTGCCTGCAGTATGGGTTTATTCAGTTATTTTGGTTTAGGTGCTTTTTATTTCATTTTATTCGGTTCAGCCACAATCCCACCAAAGTGAATCGGAAAATTGGTTCGGTTCGGTTTTTCGTTAATTTTGGTTTTTACATGTACTTTCGAAAATTACCAATTGTTTTTTTTGTTTTCAATTAGAATTCAGTATAACTTCTAAAAAAGTTAGATAAAGTATGGTTAAATTCAGGGTTTTTCGGTTAAATTTGGTTAGTTTGATTAGGTTTTTTGGTTAACTTTGATTATTTTAATATATTTAAAAAAAATAGAAAGCTGAACTAAACTAAAAACCGAATCATTTTTCAATTCCCTACATAACCAAACCATACCCAAAACCTAAACCGAACTGAAAAAAAAATTCCACTTCGGTTTGGACTAAATCTACAGGCTTAATGCAAACGTATGATTTGATCAACTTCAATAAAACTATGTTCCAATGTTTATTTATAGTGTATATATAATTAATCTTAAAAATTGAAACATTTTGTCAATAACTAAATAATATAATACTATTATATCATGTATATAGTAGTATTAGACCATCCTCAACGCAAGACTTTAATGTGGTCCTTAACACAATAATATGAATTAATTAAATCCAAATAAAAGAAAAAAGAGATAATCGATCACTAATTAGTGATTTCGGTGACCGATAACAAGAGGGGTTATAGAGACATGTGTCAGCATAGGAGGCAAAGGTAGCTTTTGTTTCTATTTTCTTTTCTTCTTTCTCTCACTTTGTTTCCTCCGTCAGAACAAAGGAAGAAGCGAAGCGATGCTCCGGGAAAACCCACGACCCAGCCTCCACCACAGTCGTCGTTCTCGTATTCTCCGTCACAGAGGAAGGATCGACCCCCCTCCCCGATCGAAACCCAGCACCGATCGATGGCGTCTCCAGGCTTGAGTGACTGCACCGATCGATGGCGTCTCCAGGCTTGAGCGACTGCCTTCTCACCTCGCCGTCTTCTCCGTGAGCTTGTATGTGATCTTTGGATCTCTGGAGTAACATCCAATCCTTGCTTTTTTCTCTACTCCTTAATGATTTTTTGAACATTGATTGTGACTTTTTCAACAGTCTAATATTGTAAGAGCCATTCAAGAGTAGAGCTAGTTTCTTCTCCTTGCATGTGTGTTTTTGTTGTGGTTGGTCTCTTGAGTAATGATTTGGTTGCTATGTTCAGATGCGTAGCTGAGGACTGATTGCATTGTAAAGTTTGTATTCAAATCACTGCATTTCTTTGTAAAAAGCATCACGTACACTCTTGTTTGCAAAACACAAGTTTCTTCTCTTCTCTTTGATAACAAAGTCATTCTCTCCATACCACTCTCATCATCACAAACTCTTTTTCCTCTCTTTGATCACATCGTCAAGTTTTTTCTCTTTGATAAAAATTATGGCTTCTTCTTCTAATAACAATTCTGAGGGAGTACAGGATTTTGATCAATATTTTGATCAATATTTTGATCAGACGTTCGAGAATTTGTCCATGAATTATGGTGATCAAGAAGATACAAGGAAAAAAAGAGAATTTACATCGAAAGAAAGCGTGAAGAAGTCAATGTTCGTTTATGGAATGATTATTTCGGTGAAACTCCCACATATCCTCAAAATCTATTTCGACGGCGATTTAGGATAAACAAGCCATTGTTCATGCGTTTTGTTGATCGACTCGCCAATGAAGTTAAATTCTTTCGAGAAAAGAGAGATGCTCTCGGAAGGGTTAGTCTTTCTCCACATCAAAAGTGTACAGCAGTCATTCGTGTCTTGGGATATGGTTTTGCGGCTGATGCTGTTGACGAATACCTTCGACTCGCTGAATCTACTACTCGGTCATGTGTGGAACATTTTGTGGAAGGAATAATAAATTTATTCGGCGATGAGTACCTAAGAAGACCAACACTGGCTGATCTTCAACGTCTACTTGAAGTTGGTGAGTTCTGTGGATTTCCCAGGATGATAGGAAGCATCGATTGTATGCATTGGGAGTGGAAGAATTGTTCCACCGCTTGGAAAGGTCAATATTCACGTGGTTCGGGAAAACCCACAATCGTTTTAGAAGCGGTTGTCTCGTATGATCTATGGATATGGCACGCGTTTTTTGGACCTCCGGGTACCTTAAATTATCTAATTGTTTTGATCGCTCACCTGTTTTTGATGACATAATAAAAAGTCAAGCTCTACAAGTCACTTACTCTGTCAATGGAAGAGAGTATCATATGGCTTACTATCTCACCGACGGTATTTATCCAAATTGGGCAACTTTTACCAATCTATTCCAATACCACAAGGTCCGAAAGCGGCTTTATTTGCTCAAAAGCAAGAAATTGTCCGAAAAGATGTCGAGCGTGCTTTTGGAGTCTTGCAAGCTCGGTTTGCCATTATTAAAAATCTGGCACTTTTTTGGGATAAAGTCAAAATTAGAAAGATTATGAGAGCATGTATCATACTCCATAATATGATAGTAGAAGACGAACAAGATGGATATACTCAATTTGATGTTTCAGGGTTTCAACAAGCTGATGACAACACAAGTTCACATGTCGATCTCCCTTATTCTACAAATATCCCTATAAATATCGTCAATATGATGGGTGCTCAAACTAGAATTTGTGATAGAAAAATACATGAACACCTGAAAACTGATTTGGTTAAACATATATGGTGTAAATTTGGACGGGATGAAGAGAACAACTGAGTTCGGATGTTTTTTTCAAATTATGTTTTTTAATGTATGTTTTTTTAAACTTTTTTAAAATGTATATTTAAATGTTATCTTCTAATATATTTTATTTAATACATAAATTTTATCTTTAAAAAAAATTGAAAAAAAAATTAAGAACCCCTACTTAAGAAACTCCCATTGGACCACTCAAAATGGAAGTTTCTTAACGAGGGTTCTTAAACCCACTAAACACATTTATTTACTTAAACAATCTTTAAGCAATCCACATTAAGAAACATGGGTTAAAGGTGCTCTTACCCTTTTTATCAGTTCTATGTAAAATTGTAAATAGTTCAATCAAAAAATTTGTAAGTTAGAACCTTGTCAGTAGTTGTAGTTGTACTTGTAGCTGTAGCTAAGTACACTGCTCATTACCTTGAAAGCCAAGGCATGGAAAAAGCAACATGAATAAATTAAATCGGATTCTAGCACCCTCGTTAATTGAATTTATGAATATAAAATTACTTCATTCAAAAAGAAACTGAAAAAGAAAGTCCTATCTATATCCTTCTACATAAATGAGAATGGGCAAGATCTACATTTAGATTTGTTCAGTTTTTTTTTTTGTCAAAGGGAGTTCCATTATAGAAAACAAGTACAACGACTTGAGAGGATCCAACACCAAATAACAACATAAAGATAGAAATAAAGACGAACAACAGGAAAAGAAACAAAGACATCAGTAGATGCCATGATAATAGGAAAAGCAGGTTGAGAGTTGGGAACTGATGCAGAGTCAGATCATAGAAGTCGCAACTGTCAACTCACCTGACTGGTAGCTTCATGAGTGACCGGTTGTTATTGCTTCTGACTGCAGAGTTAATGAAAGCCAGCTAGGACCAGCTCGGGAAAGATAGGATTGATTCCTTCCATCTCTGGTAACGCTTATAGCAATCGCAAAGGGCTATTGAGTTAGTGCTTGGTGGAGCTACCATCAGCTGACACTGCTCAAAGTTGTAAAGAGTACGAAGGATTCTTGAGGATGTGTGCGAGAGATGGGGATAAGATAAGGGCGAAGTCAACACTTTCCATGCCTCCATCGAAGATAGTTCCATAATCACTCGTTTAACATGAAGATCTTGAAGCGCTTCACAGGACCACAAGACAGCTAAGAGGTCTGCTTCTAGTGTTGAGCGAATTTGTGAAAATGCCCGTCTACTATGAAAAAGGGGGAGACCAGAAGCATCTCTAGCAATCCACGCTGCACCACAATTACTTTGTGAGTCTACCCAAGAAGAGCCTACATTACACTTGATGAACCCGAGGGGGGGTTTCTGCCAGTGTAGTGTTCTATAAATCTCTGAACCTTCATAAATCTTCTCTGGGGCCTGGAGTTGGAGGTTAAGCCAGGTAGCAGCTTCATCTGTTGCTTTCATCAGAATGGACGCAGCATCGTATCGGATATGCTCATAGCAAAAGGCATTACGTGCTTTCCATATATGCCAGAGTATCCACGGAAATGCGAGGCGAGCCGGGTTGGTGGATTGAGTTTTTTTGTTCAAGGACAGTAGATGATACATGTTTAGCCACACCGGGTTAGGGGAGAAACCTAACGGAGGCATAGGACACTGTGCACGGGCCCAGGTCTCCTTTGCAACCTCACACAGAAACAGAGTATGACAGATGGTTTCCTGTTGTCTACCACATAGAGTACAAGTAGCGTCCACTGGGATTCCACGTGATCTCAGGCCATGCTTCACCGCCAATGCTCCAGACAGAGCTCTCCACATAAAGTGTTTGATCTTGGGGGTAGTTTTTGTTTTCCAAAGGTCTTGCCATAATTTTCTCTCCATTGGCGGAAGACTCTGAGATGTTGGTGATAGTAGACTTGGAAGTGATTCTGCAAGCTTATAGCCACTCTTGGAATTGTAAGCTCCATTCTTTGAGAATGCCCAGACCTTTCCATCCTCTCGTCTCCAGTCCACCTTTGTATTCAATACCAGCTGGATATCTTCCTCCGCGATCATTTCATTTACCTTTTGGAGGTTCCAACCCTTTGTACGAGGATCCAACAAGTCTTTAACCGAAAGTGTAAGATCAACGATGACGTCTTGACGGTAAGAAGGAGGACGCGGTACTTTATCCATGATCCAATTATCCAACCACACCTTGGAAATCTCGCCATTACCAATCTTCTGTAGTAATCCTTGACGAAGGAGATCCCGACCAAACATGATGCTACGCCATGCATACGATGGACGTGTACCCATGCCACATTCCATGATAGAAGAGCGGGCAAAGTAGCGATGACGGAGTATTTTAGCCAAGAGAGAGTTCGGGTTCGTCCAGACCCTCCATGCTTGTTTTGCAAGCAAGGCTTGGTTGAACTTTTCAATGTCCCGAAACCCTAATCCACCGAGTTCTTTGTCTTTGCAGAGTTTTGACCAAGACACCCATGATATTTTTCTCTTGTTGTTCCCAAAGCTCCACCAAAATTTTATCATGGCACTCGTTAACTTCGCACAGACATCTTTGGAAGCTTGAAACAAGACATTGCATAGATAGGGAGAGCCAAACCTATTGATTTCAAGAGAATTTCCTTCCCTCCTTGAGATAAAGACTTCGCAAACCATCCTTTCAGTCTCCCTTGAAGCTTCTCTCTGATCTGTTCAGTTTTTTGGCCGAAGAAATCAAAACTTGTGAATAGAAAGCAGTCGTCGTCATTTCATCACGTTTGGGCGAAAAACATAATAATATAAAAATCAAATAGTATTCTCAACTTTTTCTTTATTTAATTATTTCATAATTTTCTATGTGATATATATATATACCCCACCCCTCTCTCACGTATTTGTGTGTACAGAGACATTCTTTTTCCTCCTTTTCCAGAGCTCAACTTTTTTTCATCCTGCAAAACATTTCATTATAAGTAAAGCATCACATATTGTATTGGACAGTCGATTATTATGGGTGGATTTTGGTTCTTGGTCATATCTAGTCTCATCTTCTGCTTGCTTTTGTTACAAGTGATGGTTTCAATGAATAATAAGAGAAAGAAGAAGAGGAACAGTAAATGTAACCTTCCTCCTGGTTCCATGGGATGGCCTTACTTAGGAGAGACTCTACAACTTTATTCACAAGACCCCAATGTTTTCTTCACCTCCAAGCAAAAGAGGTAACCTAAAAGACTTGTCCTTCAGGTTTCTTTTTCTGTTATGATCTTAGCCTAAAAGAATGTATTCTATTTTGATGTATAGATATGGAGAGATATTCAAAACACGAATCCTTGGCTATCCTTGCGTGATGCTGGCTAGCCCCGAGGCTGCAAGGTTTGTCTTGGTGACTCATGCTCATATGTTCAAACCAACGTACCCGAGAAGCAAAGAGAGGCTAATTGGACCATCTGCTCTATTTTTCCACCAAGGAGACTATCATGCCTATATAAGGAAACTTGTTCAATCCTCTTTATACCCTGAAACTATCCGGAAACTCATCCCAGATATCGAACACATTGCCCTCTCTTCTTTACAATCTTGGACCAATATGCCCATTGTCTCTACCTACCAAGAAATGAAGAAGGTATATATATGTAAATGTTCATATGTACAAAGAAAAATCAAAACACACACACACACAATCCTTCACTTGCTTTCTTAATCTTCTTTGCAGTTCGCTTTTGATGTGGGTATTCTAGCCATATTTGGCCATTTGGAGTGTTCTTACAGGAAGATATTGACACATAACTACAATCTTGTGGACAAAGGATACAACTCTTTCCCCATGAACCTCCCTGGAACATCTTACCACAAAGCTCTCATGGTATGATCTCATCTTTGAAAATGAATCAATCAATTAATATCTGGACATTAAGTAAACTCTGCCCAACTGACTAAAACTTTCTATAAAATAGGCGAGGAAGCGGCTGAAGGCAATAGTAAGCGAGATTATACGCGAAAGAAGAGAGAAAAGCATTTCGGAAACTGACTTTCTTGGTCATCTACTTAACTATAAGGACGATGATGGTCGTTTGCTAACCCAAGAACAGATTGCGGACAACATTATCGGAGTCCTTTTCGCCGCTCAAGACACGACAGCTAGTTGCCTAACTTGGATTCTTAAGTACTTACATGATGATCAGAAACTTCTAGAAGATGTTAAGGTTTGATCACATGTGAATCTTATCCTCTCTCATATACATGTGTATAAAGAATACTTAAATGTATGTATATTTATGATGGTTGCAGGCTGAGCAAAGAGCTATATACGAAGAAAACATTAGAGAGAAGAAGTCTTTAACATGGGGACAAACCAGGAAAATGCCACTAACTCACAAGGTAATAATTTGTATATTATATATAATATATATATATATATAGTATATAGTTTTTATAAATGGATGGTTACCATTAATTTGGAGCTCATGTTTCAATGTTATGTGACAAAGGTTATACTTAGAGAGCTTGAGGATGGCAAGCATCATATCCTTCACATTCAGAGAAGCAGTGGATGATGTAGAATATAAGGGTACTTATTAAATTATTGCACATGACTAGAACATTCTATCTCTTAACTTTTTGTGAGATGTTGTTGGGTTTTCCTCCTTAAGCCCAATTAACCTTAGCCCAAGAAGAAGAAAAATCTAAAGAAAAACAAAGAAAGAAAAACAAGAGAGAAAACACTTGTAAGAGAGAGTTTCCTAAAATTTCATCTTTGTAATAAATCCCTTTCCTAAATATTAAGAGTCTTCTTCTTAAACTCTTAGTTTTCTAAATCCCATCTTCATCTCACGAAGAATATTGGGTAATTTTCCCAACAAGTGGTATCAGAGCAAGGTTCAAACATATCCTCAAGATCTCGTGTGATTCAAGATGGAGGCTACCGTTACCGTTGAAGGTGACATGTTCAAACTCACGACAGACAACTACTCTTATTGGAAACCGATGATGGAAGACCACCTTTATTGTAAGGATTTACACGAACCCATCATCATGGAGGAGAAGCCGGAAGGAAAGGATGACAAAACATGGGAAGTACTAAACCGAAAGGCGGTTGCTGTAATCCGTAAGTACATTGACCGATCTCTCTTTGAACATGTATCTACCTATACAAATGCTTATGAATTATGGACAAAGCTTGAGTCTATGATTCAAAAGAAAACGCCTCGAAACAAAGCTCTTCTTGTCCGACGGTTGGTAAAGTTGGAGTACAAGGATGGCCAAAACATGATGGAGCACTTGAATAATTTCAAGGGACTCGTAAATCAGCTTAACAAAGTTGATATGAAGGTTGAAGATGAAATGCAAGCCCTTTTACTCCTTAGTTCACTACCGGAGATTTGGGACACACTAGTTGTCACTCTAAGCAATTCAGCACCGGAGGGAAAGCTTACCATGGACACCGTCAGTGATAGCCTTCTAAATGAAGAAGTCCGGAGGAAGGAACGAGACTCGAGTTCTTATTCAGAAGCCAACATTGTTGATAGAAGAGGTAGAGAGGAGACTCGTGTTCACAACAGAAGCAGAGGACGAGACCAATCTCGAAGAAGATCCAAGTCACGAACAAGAGTAACCTGCTACTATTGTGGCAAGCCGAACCACATGAAGTCGGAGTGTCGGTTTTTCAAGAAAGATCAACAAGCAGGTAATATTAAACCAGACCGGTTCAATCCTCCGAAGAAGCATGAAGACAAGACTACCACCATTGTTGAAGACCAGAGCAAAGACCTATATCTCGTTGGAGAATGTAATCTTAGCTCTGATGATAGCTCATGGATCGTTGATTCTGGTGCTTCTTTTCACGTCACCCCTCATGGAAGCTTCTTCACAACCTACCAAAGTGGTGACTTTGGTGATGTTCAAATGGGAAACCAAGGAAGAAGCAAGATCGTTGGAAAGGGGGATGTTATTCTTACATCAAACACTGGGTGTAAGATAGTTCTTAAGGATGTGAGACATATTCCCGATATGAGACTCAATCTCATATCAACAGGGAAGCTTGATGATGCCGGTTTTGATAGCCACTTTGGCAGTGGCAAGTGGAAGCTAACCAAAGAGAGTTTGATCATGGCTCGAGGAAGAAAACAAGGCTCATTATACGTAACACAAGCCAAGCTTTGCAAGGAGGAAGTTAATGTTGCAAGCGACGACATGGATACATGGCACCGGAGACTTGGGCATATGAGTGAGAAAGGTCTTAATATACTTTCTCGCAAGAAACTTATTCCTGATATGAGAGGTACGTATCTCACACCATGTCATCATTGCTTAGCCGGAAAACAACATAGAGTCGCTTTCCGAAGATCTTCTACACCCACGAGAAGGAAGCATATTCTTGATCTAGTGCATACTGATGTATGCTCCATGTCTGAGAAATCAAATGGAGGTGCATCATATTTCGTCACCTTTATTGATGACCATTCAAGGAAGGTATGGGTATACCTTTTGAAGACAAAAGATCAAGTTCTAGATGCTTTCAAGGAGTTTGTAGCCCAAGCAGAAAGAAGTACGGGTCAAAAACTCAAGTGTGTTCGATCAGACAATGGTGGAGAGTACCGGGGTCCTTTTGAAGCATTTTGCAAAGCTCATGGAATCAGAATGGAGAAGACACCACCAAAGACGCCACAATTGAATGGGCTTGCTGAAAGAATGAATCGGACGATTACAGAAAGAGTTCGGTGCATGCTCTCTCACGCTAAACTACCCAAGCCATTTTGGGGAGAAGCTTTAAAGACTGCAGTGGATATTATAAATCTTACACCATCAGTTCCTTTGGAAGGCGATATTCCGGAGGAAGTTTGGTCGGGTAAGAAGGTCTCCTACAACCATTTAAAGGTGTTCGGGTGTAGAGCATTCGTCCACATTCCTAATGATGAACGAGCCAAGTTAGACTCTAAAACTAAAGAGTGCATCTACCTTGGTTCACCAAAGGATGATTTTGGCTATCGGCTTTGGGATCCAATTAACAGGAAAGTTATTCGAAGTAGAGATGTTGTTTTCTTCGAAGATCCACTACAAGAAAACACGTATTTACCGACTGTTTTTACCGACTGAATACGCAGTAGCTATATTTATCGACTGTTTACCGATTGTTTACCGACGGAATTGCTACCACAACAAAACAGTCACTAAACGGTCGGTAAACACCGACTACAATAAGAATGTCGGTATTTTATGACTAATATGTGACTAAAATAGTCGTCGGTAAAAAACAGTCGATAATCGGTCGCTAAATCAGCGACTGTTTACCGACTGATTTATGTAGTAGCTAAACCGTCACTATTCAGTCGCCAAAAACAGTCGGTACACAGTCGGTAAATATTATATATATATATAAGAACTGAAAATTTTCTTTAAAACCCCAAACTTTAAACATAATCTTCAAAACTCTAATTTTTTCTTATTTTAAATTTGAACTTAAACTTAAACAACAAATCCTAAACATCACAACAACAAAAATCTAAATTTTTCAAACTTAATCTCAATTTCTATTGTATACTTCAAATCTCAAATCTAACTCCTAAACTACATAACTCAAACACTATATTATAATTCAAATACCAAAATTCATATCAAACCCCATTTTATATACACTTTTTTTATTTTCAAACCATCTTATATATTTTAAACTCTAAAATCTAAACTTTATATATATTCTAAACTCCTTATACTTTCTATTATATAATTTTAACATTGTAAATTTATTCTTATTTCTCATACTAATCTTTAATATACCCATATATCCTTTAAACTTTGAACCCCAAACCTTATATATTATAATCCTAAACATATATACTTCAATTATTTAACTTTAAACTTATAAATCAATTCATATTTTTCAAACTCCAAACTTTAAACTTAACTATATATCCTTCAATTAACACTAAACCCAAATATTCAACCATCACTCCCTATACAGTTTCTAAAAATAAAACCATAAAACAATTTTTGTAACATAAAGTATCAAAGTATATGAAAATACTACCCTCTTTAAAATTTTATAAACTTTTTTTTGTTAAAGAAGTTCTACACTTCATTAAAAATAAACAAAGACAATACAACAATAAAGTTATACAAAGAATTTTTAACTGATTTATTTTCTTTTTCACTCACCCTCTCTCTTCCTATTGGTTAAAAAAGTTGATGTGTGGATCGATGATTTTAGCCATTAGATTAAATATAATGAAAGGTCCAGATTGCATCTATTTGTATTTCTTTCTCTTTCTCTTTTTTTTTGACAGAACAACAAAGAAGACAAAGAACAGAAGATGCAAAAAATTAAGCTAAACAACAACTCAGTCTAAGCAAACACGAGGCCAAGTAGACGAGCTTTATTTGGAGAGAAGGACCACCAGAGACGCCACGAACACCACCAGACCTGCAATGAAGAGCCAGAACCAAGCTAGCACCGCTTTGAGTCAAAAACGGTCAGGAGCAAGCCCTAGATCCAGCCCTGAAACTAGCTGGAACCAACACGTGCTGCCACAGAGAAGAGGAACCATGGTTGACAAGACCGACAATGCTCACTCCCACACGCGCCTGTGGCGGAGAACCCGCAACAGGTCAAACCACACAAAGCCGATAGCTCTCTGAAGAATCCTTCGGGAACCGCGTCGCAGATCTAAACGAGCACGCCATCGGACCCCAACAACGGCACGGACCAAGCAAAGCGGTACCCCCACCGAGAAGGAGGAGACAAGGTGACGAGGAAGAAGAAGAACCCTCTTCCGTAAACTAGACCTGACACCAGATCTAATCTTCCGCCGCCGCACTCAACCAAAGGAATCGCTAACCACATCCTCACCGCCTAGCCTCGCCGCTCATCCAAGGCTGAGAACACCAGATCTAACCCGCGGTGGTGAAAAGCTTCAGAGGAGAACAGCAAAGAAGCAAGGAGGATGAGGGAGATGAGCAACGAGAGAAAAAGTAAGAAAATGAGGGAGGTGACCGACGGCGACGGGAGCAAACCGCCGGATGTTGGTGGTGGTGTGGCGTTGGTGCTGGCGGATGTTGACGACGTTAGATTTAAATTTAGATTTAGATTTATATTTAGATTTATATTTATATTTATATTTAGATTTAGATTTAGATTTAGATTTAGATTTAGATTTAGATTTAGTTTTTTTTTTGTTTGTAAATTTGTTTTGTAACAATGTAAATCAATTCTAATATATAAATCAATTTTAATTTTCAAATTAATTAATTTGTGAATTATTTTATTATTTTATTTTTAGTATTGATTTAATTTGTGATTTATTTTTTTAAATATTTTTTTTTAACTTAGTCGCTAATGGAGTCACTAATTAGTCGCTAAATTTGGCGACCGATTAGTGACTCTTTTAGCGATTGAAAAATTAGTAGTTAATCCGTCGCTATTTACCGACTGATTAACGACTGATCTAATTAGCGACGAGCTATATTACGACCACTCTACTCGGTCGCTAATTAGCCGGTAATACTGATATAGCGACTGATTACCTACTAATTTTGCAGTCGGCAAATCCTTGTTTTCTTGTAGTGATCAAACAATCGAAGACATCAATAAATCAAAGAAACCAAAGCTAAGGGTTGTAAGGAGTGAAGATTCTCATAAGCCCCAAGATCATGAACAAGTGATTGGAGGAGATGACGAAGGGGGTCCCATCATGGATCCAAATGGTGATGAAAGTGAAGAAGAAGAAGAGCAAATGGAGCCAGAGGAAGAACATGAGCCAAGAAGATCCGGAAGAGAGACAAGACCATCTGTAAGATACTATCGAGATGAGTATGTGAATCTTACAGATGAGGGGGAGCCACAAAGCTATGAGGAGGCCATAGGAGACATTCACAAAGACAAATGGGTAGAAGCTATGCAAGATGAGATGCAAGCCTTGCAAGACAACCGCACCTATGAGTTAATGAAGCTACCAAAAGGAAAGAGAGCCTTGAAAAACAAGTGGGTGTACAAGTTGAAGTATGAGGAGAGAAGCTCAAATCCAAGATACAAAGCCCGATTGGTTGTGAAAGGATTCAACCAGAAGAAAGGCATAGATTTTGAAGAAATATTCTCTCCAGTGGTGAAGATGTCCTCTATCCGAGTGGTTCTTGGTCTAGCAGCGGTCCTAGACTTAGAGATTGAACAACTCGATGTTAAGACGGCCTTTCTACATGGTGACCTCGAGGAGGAAATCTATATGGAGCAACCAGAAGGATTCAAGGTCCCAGGAAAAGAAGACTTGGTATGCCGATTAAAGAAGAGTCTTTATGGTCTCAAGCAAGCCCCAAGACAATGGTACAAGAAGTTTGACTCTTTCATGGTGGATCATAACTTCAAGAAAACCAAGAATGATCATTGCACTTTCATAAAGAGGTACGAAAGCGGTGACTTTCTCATATTATTACTTTATGTTGATGATATGCTGATTGTGGGCCAAGACCGCAACAAGATAGCCGCATTGAAGAATGACTTAGGAAAGTTTTTTGCTATGAAAGATTTGGGGCAAGCTAAACAGATTCTTGGAATGAAGATAACTCGGGACAGGCCAAAGAAACTTTTATGGTTGTCCCAAGAACGATATGTTGAAAGGGTGTTGGAGAGATTCAACATGCACAAAGCAAAGCCGGTAAATACTCCACTTGCTGGACATTTCAAGCTAAATTCAGAACAAAGTCCAACAAGTGAGAAGGAGAAAGAAGAAATGAAGACTACCCCATATGCATCAGCAGTGGGCAGTCTCATGTATGCCATGGTGTGCACCAGACCCGACATTGCATATGTTGTAGGAGTTGTGAGTCGCTTTCTAGCAAATCCAGGAAAGGAGCATTGGAAAGCAGTTAAGTGGATCCTACGCTATCTACGAGGCACAACGAAGAGGTGTCTATGCTTTGGCAATGGAAAACTTGAGCTGAACGGTTACACCGATGCAGATTGGGCTGGTGATAAAGACTCGAGAAAATCAACTTCAGGATTTGTGGTTACCTTTGCAGGGGGAGCTGTTTCATGGCAATCGAAGCTACAAAAGTGTGTTGCCTTATCCACCACGGAAGCAGAGTATATCGCAGCAACGGAAGCATGCAAGGAGATGTTATGGATGAAGAACCTCTTACTTGAGTTGGGAGTAAAGCAAGACAAGTACAACTTGATGTGTGACAACCAAAGTGCTATTCACTTAGCAAAGAATCCAACATTTCATTCTCGCTCAAAGCACATTGATATTCGGCATCACTGGATACGAGAAGTTCTTGAAGGGAAGTTCATACATCTCAACAAAGTACACACAGATGAAAACTGGTCAGACTTTATGACCAAAGTACTACCGATCAAGAAGTTTGAAGATTGCTGCAAAGGCACCGGCATGACAACGGTTTCGGGCTAAGTCGGAAAGGGGGAGATTTGTTGGGTTTTCCTCCTTAAGCCCAATTAACCTTAGCCCAAGAAGAAGAAAAATCTAAAGAAAAGCAAAGAAAGAAAAACAAGAGAGAAAACACTTGTAAGAGAGTTTCCTAAAATTTCATCTTTGTAATAAATCTCTTTCCTAAATATTAAGAGTCTTCTTCTTAAACTCTTAGTTGTCTAAATCTCATCTTCATCTCACGAAGAATATTGGGTAATTTTCCCAACAGATGTACCAAAAGAGATATGGTGTGGTCCAAATGAATATGAATCACTAAATATTTCTGATTCTTGTAACATGCATGTACGTACACAGGATATTTGATACCGAAGGGATGGAAAGTGATGCCACTCTTTAGGAATATTCATCACAACCCGAAATATTTTTCAAACCCTGAGGTTTTCGATCCATCTAGATTTGAGGTAATAATTTATAAACAAACATAAAAAGAATATTAATAAGTTCTTTTCAAAAGAGAACTGACTTCAACGTGATGGCTGAAACTAATTAAAGGTAAATCCAAAGGCAAATACATTCATGCCCTTTGGAAGTGGAGTTCATGCTTGTCCAGGGAACGAACTCGCCAAGTTACAGATTCTTATATTTCTCCACCATTTAGTTTCAAAATTTCAGTAAGTATATTATATATTCTTCTTCCTCTCTACGATTTAATTTAAGCGTTAAGCTTCATGCATGATCTCTTTATATAACTAATTAGTGAAATCTATGGTTTGATAACATGTAAAATTGAACATTAGTATAATCCTTAGTTATCTGATTTAATTATGCAGATGGGAAGTGGTGCGAGGAGAGGAGGGAATAGAGTACGGTCCATTTCCAATCCCTCGAAATGGTCTTCTCGCTACATTTCGACAACATTCTACCTAGTTCCTCAAACCTTTAAAGTATATTATTATTATTATTATTAATATTTTTTTAATTAATTTTCCTCAACTTTATTTATCTAAATTCCATACAAATAAGTAAAACCCCTTCGAGATTATTTTTAAGAAAATTATTGTAGCATGTTGCATGCTACAACTATGATGGAGTAAAAATGTCTATCCGGTATTCAATTACAATCGAGAAATTGGTTAAAGTTTTCTTAGGGGTAAATAAACAAAGCTAAACCAAAACAAAAGAGTGGGCGCAATGTGAAGGGAGCATAAATTAAAGACCACAAAGTGTGAACGTGAAAAAAACAAAAAAAACAAAGAGGTGTGTCTCTATTTGTGAGTGGGCTGTGAACAATACATGACATGGCTACGGGTCGAATCAATTATGTTGAGGCCCTATCATCCCAAATTATTCCCAAATAATTCTTTTAATTTCTCATCAAAACTACTAACTTTTGCTCTGCCATATTATCTAACTGTCGACGTTAGTAGTTGTTATGGCAATACGTTTTCTTATTGAACGTAAAAAGCTAGTTAAGAGTAGTCACAACTTACATCTCATGTGGACCATTTGATGAACGTAAACTTGGTGGCTGGTGCTTCTCAATGTTCGAAACTCAACCAGTGGCGGATTCACGAAGAATGTTGGGTGTTGTGTACCACTTTTTAGATCTCTATAAATTTTTGAATGTATATAAAAAAGTTGAAAGATCACCAGCAGAATTGGTATAATTTGACTAGTGAATCTCTCTAGTTTTTTTTTTATAATTTCCTTTTAAGTGGGTAGTATGACCTTGGTCAAAATCATTCTTAGATCCGCCATTGAACTCAACTATATGCGAACATAAGCCTTCGGATTATTTGATATTTAAGTTTGGTTCAGTGATTGTATATTACGAGATATTAATATTCTGCTTTTGCACACAAAAAAGTTCTGCCCACTTCAGAATGAGTTAGCCACGATTGAGATTAGTTGGGCTATTAGTCGGGTTCATGGGCTTACGCTTAAATATTTATACTGGCGCTCTGTAAATGGGCAAATTCAACGTATTAATTTATTATTATTGTGCTTTAGGATAATTCAACAAGCCCATTTTATACTTGGTCGTGGTATTCTGCAGGATAAGAATAAAGATTCTGATCATAGATGACTTTTTTTTTCTTGGTCAAACGTTAATTAAAGATGGCTATATTATTATTAATAATGAACTCATATATACAAGTCAAAAGGCTGTTCATGTATTGAAGAATCGGAAGAAACAAAAGTCCGTGGTTGAAAAACACACGAATATATATAATGGTTAGAAATAATGACTCTGACAAACTAGTCTTCTTCTTCTTATTCTAGTCCTTTTGTGTTGTCACAACTAGTCAAACTAGAACAATCTGGCTAACAGTTAGTAGTTTTTAAAATGATGATACAGAGAATTTTTTTTTAGAAAAACTATGTCTATAAAAGATAAGGAAAACATAGTTATAAATTGTAAAATAGTTAGATATGAAATCAAAAGTTGATCATCATGCACACTGATGCTTTAAGTTAAAAAGTTGATCTAATCTTATTGTAAAGGAAGCTTATCGTGAACTCCAAGTGTTATAAATGATTCTCATTAAGCTGTCTTAATCTTTGCTTATAAAGTGAAATTTCAATAATGATAAAAAACTAGTGCATATCCTATTTTCTACATTATCCTTCATTAAGCTATATACATTTACTGAAGGATGTATATATGTAAGTGCCATGTTATCTCCGACCGACACACAAATTCTATTTAAATTTTTTATAAAAGTAATACTCTAAAATAGCCCTAAAAAAATTTTGTTACTAAAATAAATTTTTAAAAAAATGATCAAAATAATTTTATTAGAGGATATAAATTTACATTTATTTTTTTTGGGTTAACTAATCTAGATTTAGGGTTTTAGATTTATGGGGTAAGGTTTTGGGGATGAAATTTAAAATTTTTAAAAAATATACTAATTTTTTTTTAAAAAGATGTAGTTTAATCATTTTTGTTTTTGAGAGTTTATTTTTGTGACAAAAACTTTAAAAAAAATTATTTTGAGAGATTTGTCCTTTTTATAATAAGCTGTCTTAATCTTTGCTTAAAAAGTGAAATTTCAATAGTTATTATGATAATAAACTAGTGCATATCCTATTTTGTACATTATCCTTCATTAAGCTATACATTTGCTGAAGGATGTATATACGTAAGTGCCAGGTTATCTCCGACCAACACACAAACTCTATTTTAAATTTTTATAATAAAACTTCTTCAATCCAACACAAAATTACGCCATTTTAGTATGACAACATAATTTAACGTCAAACTACGTTACTGAAGTATATATGTATCTACGTAAGTGTTACTTTATCTCCCTGTATTAGTAAAATTTTCACGCTAATTTTTTTTAATTCAACACTAAAAAAACACTATTTTAGTATCATATTATAGTTTAACATCAAATTTAGGAAGACACTATTCAATTTACTAAACACTATTTTTTTATTTAATTAATAAATAATAGATAAGAAAATAATTTCATAAATAAAATAATAATAAAATGTAATAATAATATAATTTATTCTAGTAATAATAACAAATAATTAAGTAAGATACTACGAAAATAAAAAGATATTCTATTTTAAATTAATATTTTTTACAAATTTTCTTATATACAAAAATATAAATTTGATGAAAATACTATTTTCTGACTAAATTTGTTCGGTAATTAAGTTGTTAAAAAAAATATAAAACTTCAAAAATAGACAATTGAAATAATTATTTCTTTGAAAATATGTATCGTTTTAAATATAGGTGGGACTGAGTAATAAAAGAAGGAAGAAGGTGGCGAGATCCCAATTCCCAAGCTTGGCAAAGAACATAAAAGAAGGTCGCCAGGTTTGTTTAAAAGCTTCAGCCAATCTCTCTCTCTCTCGCTCATCCAAATTCCGATCGATTCCGCCATCGATTCCGGCGACTTTCCGGCGTGGTGGTCTGTTATTTTGTTCTTAGGGAAAGATACGATTTGATGATTTCTAGGTGAAAGAAAAAACGGTCTCTCTTCCGGCGGATTCTTTTTATTTTTATTTTTTTGCTCGACGACATGGAATCGGTATATTCTAGCGGCGGCGTAACGAACCTTGAACCGTCGACCGCGGCGTGGCATTTCCAGATTGCGGTCTATTTCGCCGTCGGATTCTTCTTCTTGAGGCTCTTCCTCGATAGACTCGTCTTTCAAGTACGTAAGAACGATCTCTCGTTCCTCTTTTCCTTGGAATTTGATTACGGAAGTTAATAGTAATAGAATTCGCCGTTTGATTACCTTCCTGTATGTGATTATGATCATAGATGATGATGATGATGATGCATGTTATGGATGCGTTGTTGATTTATAGAAATATATATGCAGAGTTTTAAGAAGAAAAGATTCATTCATTTTTATATATGATGGTGATGATGATGATGATGATGATGATGATGCATGTGTGCCTTGATAGTTGAAATCTTGATTTGTCGAAATATATATGTAGAGTTTTAATGGAGAAGATGTCATCGTGCTATAATGTATTTTTTTATTCATGAATATTTGCAAAGAACTTGGAGAATTGATCAATCTTTTTCAATTTTTTTTAACAGAGGATAGCTGTATGGCTTTTGAGTACTGCTTCTACTAAGCCACTTAAAATGAAAGATGCTGCTACTCGTGCAAAGATCATCAAATGCAAGGAGTCTCTCTGGAAACTGCTCTACTACGGTGCTTGTGAGATCTTCATTCTCAATGCCCTTTATCACGAGCCTTGGGCCACTGATATTAAACTCTACTTTCACGGTTGGCCTAATCAAGAACTCAAGTGAGTCATCATCATCATCATCAACTCCACGTTGATGAAAACGTTCTCTGGGCGTTGCTGTTACGTTATATGATGGAAAAGGAATAACCTTGTTTCTTCGGTTTTTCTTTTGTAGGTATCCCATAAAGCTTTACTATATGTGTCAGTGCGGTTTCTATGTGTATGGTGTTGCTGCCTTGCTTGCATGGGAGACAAGAAGAAAGGATTTTGCTGTTATGATGTCACACCATGTCATCACAATCCTCCTCATTAGCTACTCCTACTTAACCGGGTAATAAATAGTACATCAGTTAAAATCTATTTGCATATGGATCCTTACCTTTAGTAGCGCACAATATTGCTTTTGGTGAACTGATTTGCTAAGCTACAAGTCCATTAATAACTTAAAACTGTTATCTGTAACAAGGTTGAGATTAAATGTATGGAGCAAGCAATCAATAAGTTTGCTAAAAGGCTATAGGGAAACTGATTTTTTGTTTCTTCTGCAGTTTTTTCCGGAGTGGAGCTATCGTCCTAGCCCTTCATGATGCAAGTGACGTGTTTATGGAATCTGCTAAAATTTTCAAGTACTCTGAAAAGGAATTTGGAGCAAGTGTGGGTTTTGCACTTTTCGCTGTCTCTTGGCTATTGCTACGGTTGATATACTTTCCATTTTGGGTCATAAGGGCCTCAAGGTATCTACACGTTATTTTACCTCTTATTAAAATATAACTTTATTTACTGTCATTGCTTTATCTGACATTTTAGACCTTTTTTGTTAAAAGCATCGAACTCCTGGGTTATTTGGACATGACATCAACTGAAGGCACCATCATGTACTATTCATTCAACACAATGTTACTGATGCTTCTTGTTTTCCACATATACTGGTGGTATCTCATTTGCGCCATGATTGTAAGACTACTTAAAAACAGAGGAAAAGTTGGAGAAGACATAAGATCCGGTAAGCCTTGTGTTTTGTTTTCGCTTTTAAACTCGTTTTTGATAGAGAACTGTTTAATCTTTCATATGAATCTTGGGTCATTTTTCCATCTCGTTATAATAGTTTTGTGGGCAATATGTGTTCTTCACTGTTACTTGCAAAGCCACAAATTATGATGCTTGCTCTTCATTATTGTATGTTATGTTGGATGTGTAGTGTAGAGGATCCATGGAGAGTTTTGAGTTATAACATTTTTTGTTTCTTTTGCTCTTGTCAATGGGCAGATTCGGAGGATGATGATTAGGCTTTTGCAAGCATGTTAGATACGGAACATGTTTCCACTTCCCCAACCAAACCATTTAGCTGCTGATGAATTTGTTCTCAGCTTCATTACCTTACTGACTAGAGTTGGAGGTTAAAAAAAGAAAGGTTATAGTTTTTTTTTCAGTTTTGTATTGGTCGTGTCCATTATTTTCTTTGACAAATATAAGGGAAAAAAAACAAAACAGAAACTCAGGTATCTTGTGTTGTTATATGCTTGTAAAAACAATGTGGCAGTTACTTTGTAAATGCAATTTATCTTTGTAATTTTTCTGTACCATCCTTTTTATAAACTAACTATAGAAAAATGCAAATTTGTCCCTCTAGAAAACTGATGCTTGCAACTCGATGTTCTGCTCTATATACATCTGACGTGCCTACCATTGACGCTGCCTATTGTCATATAATCCCCCCCAAAATTGTAGATTTTGATGGATCTAGCTGCTGCGGCCCTTTCATATCACTCTGCTCTGTCTCTACACCAAGCTGGTTGACACCAGTTGAACTGCGGTTTCCCTTGTTTAGACGTAAGCACGAGCATCATATTTATTTGTGTCTGCTCTCATAAAACAAATCCTTGTTTGGAGTGATCTTAAGCTCAGACAAAATTCTGATGAACATAGATGACTGTAGCATGCTCCTAATTAAGTTATGTTTGATGGTATCTTCTTAAAACTTAGCTATGTTCCCCTTTTTCCCCTGAAAGAAACTTTGAAACAATAATCAAAAACATTATAACAAACAGGAAGAGAAACAAAGACATACTCTGACCAAAAAATAAAAGGGGAGTACAAAACAAAGAAAAACAAAAACTAAAAAAGACGTAGTCTTAATAACATAACATCCCCATCAGATTGTCAACTGCGTACAACCAAGAACCGTTCCACGACACTTAGTCATCGGAGCCACCTTCCTCCACACCGGACGATCACTCCCAACCGACAGAACATCCACATCCGACAACGGCTTAATATCCCAATTATCCCTATCAGGTCCAATCACACCTCCCACAAGCAAAACCTCATCACTCAAACTCGTCATCGCCATTCCAATCCTCGGCTTAAAGTCAGACGCCGACGCAACCATCTTCCACGTATCATCCTCCCCTTGCTTATACACCACTCCATGACTCATAACGTAAGGCACATCCTCAACAACAGCCATTGGACCTTGAGGCCAACCATACTCTCTCACAGCCCATCCCACCTTAACACTCTCGAGAACCTGCACTGAAGATAACCCTTTATGCAAAACATGAACTTTCCCTTTCACCACAAGACCCGAACAAGCCGAGTTATGAGTCCTGTGGAGATCAGGAATCGAAGTCCACACATCACTCTCAAGATCATACATCTCAGCTTTAGATATCGATTTACGACACGTGGTGAATCCTCCCGCGACGATGATCTTCCCATCAAGAACACAACAAGCGAACATAGAACGAGCCACAAGCATGGGCCTTCGCTGGGCCCATCGTCTCTGCACAAAGTCGTAACACCACACCTCGTCCGTTGCGAAGGTTCCGTCGTGATCACCGGTTAACGGATCAACCGCGTCGCTGCCTCCGCCTAAGACGAAGAGTTTCCCCGGCGGTGGTGACGGCTCCGAAGTGAGCGAGGTGGCGGATTCTCGAAGGGAGGAGAGGGAGAGTGAGCCAGCGGTTACAGTTTGGGCTGTAGACTTGCCAGATGTTCTCCGGATCGAAAGCGCAGACGCAGAGGAGATTCTCTGATGATTTCTCCTCGTAGCGGACTTTGAAGAGCTCGTGGCTGCGTATCGCGGATCTCCAGGAGCGGGAGACGAGCTCTAGGGTTGGGTGGTGGTGTAAGGGGACGTGCGCGAGGCATCGTAAAGCGACTGCGTCTGGGATGCCTTCGAGGAGGAGGCCTGACATTGAAGGCGATGGAATCTGAATTGGTGAAATTGGAGGAATCGAGAGAAGAGATTTGAACCTGTAGAGGACGATTTGTGGATCGATTTCTCCGATTGTGGTTGATACGGTGGTTATGCGGCGGAGTTGCGTTGTTTTGTTTGTTCTCCGGGAAAATTGATTTTGGTTTCAGGATTGGATGGTTTCATAGTGAAAGAGGTTTCTTCGGCGGATGATTATGAGAGTCGTCGAGTCGACGATGGAATCGGTATCTGTCGTGAGGAATCTAGTACTATATGGACCTGAAATAATGGGCCTTTATGGGCCTTAGCTGTTACTACTACTTGTGACGTTTTAAGCCTCTTTGTGACGTTAATGCATTCACAATCCAATCCAAGTGAAACCCAAAAGCATATCCCAATTCTGCAGACGTGGTAAGGAAGAAACAGAAGCATTGCTCAATACAGCTTATATGATCTGATCTGAGCTTGTAGTCTTTCAGCCGGTTGATAAAGTACAAAAAAAAAAATACAATGCTCTATGTAGTTCTTTTGGATTAAAGATATAGTATTAACTAAGACTAGAGATAACAGTTTATAACAATATAATTTTCTTTGAGTAACTTCAATACATTGGCCAATCAACCACTGTTTTCACTCTCGTCTGTCTTCTCCTCAGAGTATGGCCTTGAATGTTGGCTATTGTTCATTCTGAAACAGTCGTATTTGCTAATCTCCACCAAGCTACTCTTTTGATGGGGCCTGACATCATGTGTATCATCATCCACAATTACCACTCCACGCTCACCAGCCAAACCCAGATCAAGCGTCTTCAAAACTAAACCAAGACTCTTATACTTTTGCAAGATCCTTGTAGATGATTGTAGTAATTCCTTTCAATTCTTAGAAACTATATGATACTCCTTCTAAACCAAATATAAAACAATTACATGTATTGTTATTCATTTTGTCCTGATAGTTTCGTGTTGCTTAAAGTCAACTTAACAACCAACATTTATAGTTTATTCCCGGTTTTGTTGGGTTTTTAACTTAATTTGATTTTTTTTACTAAGAGACAACTTTTATATCTTTTATTTAATAGACGTTTTTAGGTTTTCTTAGTTAAAAACTAAGAAATGTCTCCTAAAAAATTAAGAATTCCTACAAAGAGATCTCCAATATGCTCTCAGTGGTCTACAACTACAGTATTTTTTTCCACTTTTTTTTTATTTTGAATAATTCCTTTTCAATGGTAATATATGTTTAAAATTAGAATAAATATTATTTATTTTCTTCATTTTTGAGATAGAACTTCTTAATTATTAATTAGTCTTTTATTTTTAAGTTTTCTATTTCTTACTTAACTAAATTATGTGTTAATGTTAATTTCAAAGTTTTACTATTTTCATCTAACTAATCAAAAAATTAAATATACTAGATATATGTAATTAACACCAAACGAAATAAAAAAAAAAACTTAATACGATCGAGATCCTATTATCTGTCAGAATTAATGTTGAGGAGGCTGTTGAGCTCGATGTTTTCCACTGTATATATTTGAGCTTACACACATAACTTAACTATTTTATATGAAATATATCAACTCAAAATTGCATTGAATTCAAATAAGGTAGCAAAGTTTGTTTTTAAATACATGGACCCTTTACACCCTTCGAGCTTGGAAATAAGCAGACCTAAATGGCCAAGGGTGGCGTGGCTATCCACAACCACAAGCACATTATCAAACTAAAAGACTCTACAAAGACACGTTCCTTTGGTCTACTAAGGAATAAGAAGCAACCCTTAAATACATTCTTACACCGTTAGCTAAACCAGAACAAAGGCTTAGATGATAAGATGTTATATAGTTTGGTAATGCCTACAACTTGAGTTAGATAAAAACATAATTACCCCAAGCAATGTGCTATATGTATAGGGGGATGGTCATTTCTGTATATGAATATCAATTTGGCAGAATCTCCAGGATCTATCTTCTTCCTTCCTTAAGAGTATAGTGGATTTTGTGAGTGCTACTGCTACAGAAGATATACAAAAAGAAGTCTCAGGCAAAATACGCACTTGACCCAAAACTAAAGTCTGACCAAAACATTTTCACCAAACTTGTATAAACACCAAGGAAAAACATGCAAGATATTTTATGGTCACTATATTGTTTGAGAGTACTAAACAAGTCACACTTGGCTATACGAGAACCACGTTTTGTTTCTTGCAAATCACAACTTCTTTCGTGTCTTTAGATGTTTTTCTGGTCGTTAAATCAAAGGGAAATTGCATTGTATAACATTTAAAGAAAATTTATTAATTAATTTTTAAGTAAAAATTTTGTGTGTTATTACAAAAAATAATAAACCTTTTTTTCCTCGGACATACGATTTAAAAAAAAAAACTTTTGCCGTTGGGATTTATTAGCATATAATCCTTTTTATTTCATCTCCGACAGACAGTAGCTGTCTCCGCCGGGAAATATTTTTGCCGGTAGCCATGCATCGAACTGTCTCTTGCCCCACTTCTCTCACCTCTGCCCCTCCCTTCTTTTTCTCGGTCTTCCTCGTCGCTTTCATTGTCCACGGTCGCTCTCCGTGGCCCCGGTCGCAACCTTCGCCGTATTTCCTCTCCTTCAGCCGCCGGAAGTCGTGTCTTTCTCCGACGTGGGTTGAGGGTTCCCTCCGCCTCAGGTCGCGGGGTCAATAGGCAACTCTCTCGCCTCTCTGTTCGCGCCGTCGCCACACAACCCGCACCATCTTATCCTGGTAAAGTTTCTCACTTTATGCTCAGTTTAGTCGTTAGATGGTTTAGTCGATGATGGTGAACTAGCCAGTTTCACACTTTGCCCTTTCATTACAGAACATTTTGGAAATGTGTTGTGTGTTTTGTCCCACTTGTGATAGTAAAGGTTTCTACTTTGTAAATGCTTTTAATCTTTTTCTTTGTTTGTTGGGATTCAGATATAGGTGAAGATGAGGCTGAGAAGCTTGGGTTTGAAAAAGTGTCTGAAGAGTTTATCTCAGAATGTAAATCAAAGGCAACTCTTTTCAAACACAAGAAAACTGGTTGCGAGGTGATGTCTGTGTCTAATGAGGATGAGAACAAGGTGTTCGGCATTGTTTTAAGGACTCCTCCGTAAGTTTCCTAAACAAATCTTTTAGCTTTTATATACGTGTCTTGAGTGATGTCAAAGGGCTCTTAAGCTAGGGATTGCGTAACCTGTAATAGTGTTGATTGTAGATCATAGTTTCGTTGTTAATGCAGGAAGGATTCTACTGGCATTCCGCACATACTGGAACACAGCGTTCTCTGTGGGTCTAGAAAGTACCCGCTTAAAGAGCCGTTTGTTGAACTACTTAAGGGAAGTCTGCATACTTTTCTAAATGCATTCACATATCCGGACAGAACCTGTTACCCAGTCGCTTCCACAAATACAAAGGTACAATGAGCGAGATATAAAACTACTCCTTTAGCTGTCTTCAAGGAGCTCATTTTCTTAATATTTAGTGTTTGATCACGTTTCATCACTGTCTATTGTAGGATTTTTACAATCTCGTGGATGTATATTTGGATGCTGTCTTCTTCCCCAAGTGTGTGGATGACGTTCACACTTTTCAGCAAGAGGGATGGCACTATGAGCTTAATGATCCCTCAGAGGACATATCTTACAAAGGTTTTTTATACAAAGGATGCTATATTGGAGTTTTTCCTAGACTTTTTGTTTTAGTATTGATGTTATCTCTTTGTTTATCCACATCCATCCTATCTCATCATCGGTGCTTGATTTCAGGTGTTGTTTTTAATGAGATGAAAGGTGTCTATTCACAGCCTGATAATATTTTAGGGAGAATTGCTCAACAGGCAAGTTTTGGGTTTTGTTTAATCTCTTTCAAAAGAAATTTTGAAGATTCTAGTGGATCGTCACCTTTTTGTGTGCAGTTAATGTTGAATTAAATTGCCAGTTGTTCTTCAAATACTTACCCACCTGATCGTGCGTGCATAACATAACCATATTTGCATTGTGCATCTGTATAGATATGAATTTCCAGAGATTCTGAAGCTGAAGTTCATTCATATTACCTGAGTGATCAACGAAATGATGTAGCCATTGTAGAAATAAAACCTTTCTCTCTTGAAAACGCCTCTTGGACACTTGGTTTTGAAAACCATGTTTGATAATCTGAGATTACATTTGCTCGGTATAGTGGTTCTGATGAATACTGTTTTCACTTTGATTAGGCCATATCTCCAGATAATACATATGGTGTCGACAGTGGAGGTGATCCAAAAGATATCCCTAAGCTGACATTCGAGGAATTCAAGGTTTGTTAAAAGTCAAATTATTGTGCTAGTTGTTAGAGTAGCATGATGACATGTATAACCTCTGATGCATATTATATATATTTCTTATGGGAAATTTTAGGACTTCCACCGTAAGTATTATCACCCAAGCAATGCCAGAATCTGGTTCTATGGAGATGATGATCCAGTTCAGCGCCTTCGTATCTTGAGTGGTAAAGATTGAGATCTCCTTTAATCTTATTAGAAGTAGTCCTCTTATGATTTTAGTTTGTCTTCTATGTCGATTTTGAAGCACATATTCTCTGCCTTTCTTCTTTGTGCAGAATACTTGGATATGTTCGAAGCAAGTCCATCTCGAGATAGTTCAAAGATTGAATCTCAAAAGCTATTCTCTGAGCCTATCAGAATAGTTGAGAAATATCCTGCTGGTCGAGATGGTGACCTTAAAAAGAAGAACATGGTGTGCATTAACTGGCTATTGTCTGAGAAGCCCTTGGACTTGGAAACTCAGCTCGCACTGGGGTTCTTGGATCATCTTATGCTGGGAACCCTGCTTCACCACTAAGAAAAATCTTACTGGAAAGCGGTTTAGGAGAAGCTCTTGTCAGTAGTGGGATGTCAGACGAGCTTTTGCAGCCCCAGTTCAGTGTTGGTATGAAAGGTGTGTCTGAAGATAATGTTCAAAAGGTTGAAGAGTTGATCATGAGTACGCTGAAAAAGTTGGCAGAAGAAGGGTTTGACAGTGATGCTGTGGAGGCATCCATGAATACAATTGAATTTTCTCTGAGGGAAAACAATACAGGATCGTTCCCTCGTGGTTTATCACTCATGCTTCAATCTATTGTAAGTATATATGCCTTTTATGCTTGTGTCTGTCTATTTAGGTATCACTTCTTATTTGATTCTTGGCTGCTCAGGCAAAATGGATATACGATATGGATCCTTTTGAGCCGTTGAAGTATACGGAACCATTGAAAGCCCTGAAAGCCAGAATAGCTGAGGAGGGTTCCAAGGCTGTCTTTTCCCCACTGATAGAGCAGTTTATTTTGAACAACTCGCATCGTGTGACTATAGAGATGCAGGTTTTTTTTTTCTTTTGCAAGTTTCTCATTGCTATCCAATGTCTCTTTAGTTTTGTGCTAACATGTAGTTCTGTCAGCCTGATCCTGAAAAAGCTTCTCAAGAGGAAGCGGAAGAGAAAAGTATCCTGGAAAAAGTTAAAGCCGGTATGACAGAAGAAGATCTTGCAGAGCTAGCGCGTGCTACAGAGGAGCTGAGATTGAAACAAGAGACTCCTGACCCTCCTGAAGCACTAAGATGTGTCCCAAGTTTGAGCTTGAGTGACATCCCTAAAGAACCTACTTATGTTCCCACTGAGGTAATCAGCTTGGCTAGCCTCTATTTTGTTGTATTTCCTTACACTTCCCGAGCTTGCGAAATTTAATGATATGGAGTTTTGAATAATAGGTTGGAGATATTAATGGTGTGAAGGTTTTGCGGCATGACCTTTTCACAAATGATATAGTCTACGCTGAAGTGGTCTTTGATATGGGTTCGCTGAAACATGAGCTTCTTCCTCTAGTACCACTTTTCTGGTATGATTTAAGCTTTCTTGTGCAACTATTTTGAGTTTGTGTACCAACTTTTACAATAAATTTGCATAGTGGAATGAAAATGCTAAGTGAAGAATATTGCTAGATGCTCTGCCATGCATTTTACGTTTGCATATTTACACCAAATCTCCAAATTGAATCTCTGTCTGTCTTTTGACTTCTGACGTAGTTTGAAGCATTTAAGATGACATATTGGTTAAACTGTTTTTGGCAAAGAGTCTTCGCATCTGTTCTCTATTATTTACTTTCATGTGACTGCTCTCTGTTAAGTTTCTTTTCCAACTGGCAGTTTCCAGATCGTGTGCTGTAGGTTCATGGTCCGTTTCCTTTCGTGTAGATTGTGTTTTATTCGATTGTGGGATCTCTCTTGAGAACCACTGTTCACCAGAATCTTCCAGTAAATAGGATTGTTTGCACTTCTTAATGAGCACCATGTTAAAGTCAATGTCAGACAATTCCTGATAACGTTTTCCAATGCCAATGTTTCTTCATAACTTCCGTGTAATTTTGGTTAGGCCTCTTAGTGTCACACTTGCATTCTCTTGTTTTATATATTTTTGTTCATTTAAAACAGCGTTCACTGTTTCTGGTGTTATTTTCACAAGCATAGAATGTTATCTCAAGGAATTTAGTAGCTGTAATAGTGAATGCCTTGTTTGTACTATATTGAGATTGTAACTCTGATAGAAATTGTCTTTGACAGTCAATCACTACTGGAGATGGGCACAAAAGATTTGACTTTTGTGCAACTTAATCAGTTGATCGGAAGGAAAACGGGTGGAATATCAGTTTATCCCCTTACCTCATCTGTAAGGGGAAAGGATGAACCGTGCAGCAAAATTATTGTACGTGGAAAATCAATGGCTGGACGTGCTGAAGACCTGTTTAACCTGGTACTTTGTCTTTTAACACCCTTTACTTAAACTTTATCCCATTTTTGCTATAGATTTATCTATGTCGGGTTATCGAATGTGTAGAGCTGGCTACCTTATTGATCTTGTGTTCTGAAGTCTTTAAAGATATAGTGCAGCCTTCTGTTGCATGAGACTGTTTAGTTGCTAAATGTAGATAGGCGACTTTCATGGTCCAACTATAGACATTAATCAACATTCATTTGAAACGCATGTCCCATATTCATCTATTTTCCTGTCGAAGATACTGGTTGGCACTTAGCTTCATTGCTTTTATCTTGCTGCAGATGAATTGCTTGTTGCAAGAGGTTCAGTTTACAGATCAGCAGCGGTTTAAACAGTTTGTCTCTCAAAGCATAGCAAGGATGGAGGTAAGTAGTAAAATTTTCCTTTCTGCCTTTTCCGTGATGTGTGGAACTTGAAAGTAGTAGTGTAAACATCATTTCTCATTCTATGCAGAACCGATTGAGAGGAAGTGGTCACGGAGTTGCTGCGGCGAGGATGGATGCAATGTTGAACATTGCTGGATGGATGTCTGAACAGATGGGTGGTCTCAGGTTGGATCCCTGTTTTATATCCTCTTCTCTTTTTATTGTTGATCGTTACTGAAGAATAAGCTTTAATATTATGTTTTCTCATCTTTCTTTTGTAGCTATCTTGAATTCTTACGCACGCTTGAAAAGAAGGTGGATGAAGACTGGGAAGGGATATCATCCTCACTTGAGGAGATCAGGAGATCTATCCTTGCCAGGAATGGTTGCATAGTTAATATGACTGCGGATGGCAAGTCTCTCACCAACATCGAAAAATCTGTTGAGAAGTTTCTAAATTTACTCCCTGAAAACCCATCTGGTGGGCTAGTCACTTGGGATGGTCGACTTCCTCTGAGAAACGAAGCCATTGTGATACCAACTCAGGTACAAAGAGGAAGATTCTTTATGCAGAATGTGTTTTGGGTTTAGAGTTTTTTCAAACTTGCTTTCATACTCTCTCTTTGCAGGTAAACTATGTTGGAAAAGCTGGTAACATATACAGCACAGGGTATTATGAGCTTGATGGCAGTGCATATGTTATATCAAAGCATATTAGCAATACATGGTTATGGGATCGTGTTCGTGTAAGTGGTGGTGCATATGGAGGTTTCTGTGATTTCGATTCACATTCAGGTAAAAATTGCTTTTACTTTGTCCTAACAACATGTTGGATCTTAAGAACGAAAAACATATTGGATCTCTCTTTGTTTCAGGAGTGTTCTCGTTCTTATCATACCGTGATCCAAACTTGTTGAAGACACTTGACATATATGATGGAACTGGAGATTTCTTACGTGGTCTTGAAGTGGATCAAGAGACGCTCACTAAAGCTATCATTGGAACCATTGGTGATGTTGATTCATACCAGTTACCTGATGCTAAAGGTTATAGCAGGTAAGTGAATTTATTGTTGGCAGCTATATGAAGAACGTTACAGATTGTGAATAAAAGCATTGTCAAATCTCTTTAAACCAGTTTGATGAGACATTTACTTGGAGTAACTGATGAAGAACGACAAAGAAGGCGTGAAGAGATATTAACAACAAGGTTAGTTAACAGACACTCTCTCAATAAATTTGTCCCTGTATTATATGATTAAAAGGTGTTAATGTGGTTTTAATCTTCTCTTTGTTTCACAGTTTAAAGGACTTCAAGGATTTCGCAGAGGCAATAGATGTGGTTAGAGACAAAGGTGTAGCAGTGGCTGTGGCGTCCGCAGAAGACATTGATGCGGCCAACAATGCACGCTCCAACTTTTTTGAGGTTAAGAAAGCTCTTTAAATTGACAACTCTTACACCTTATACGACTGAGAATCTCATTACATTTCTCTACTGGAGTAAGTATAATATTACATGATTTTTCACATTAAATGAAGCATTTTTTTTGCCTTCAACTTATAGATACTTGCTCATTTTTCTCCCTATCCAAACTGGCTATGTGATAAGCTTATCACAGCATATGAAATCCAATGCGTTTCATGAAGTAATACTCCATGTTTGTAAGTAAAACAACTTATAGGAATGGTTGAGTCATATGATTTTACAAAATAGAAATGTAGATTTGATCTAAAGTGATAGCTAGTAGATAGAGAAGATTCCATTAAGTGACCCGCTGTGTGTCTCCTCTTCCACAATTTGCTTTCTCAATTAAAGCAGATAAAACACTCCTCAAAACTAGCATGTACTTCCTGTATTACCTTGAGAGAAACATACATATCATGCAAGTTTATGTATCGACCAATGCCTTCCTCTCAGCTGAAAGCAAATCTTCTTCTTAAGTCTTAACCAGTGTGTTTAGAAATGGTAAGGTGATTGTCAGATTAGAGATACATAGATTTTGTTGTTAAGTGTAAAAGAATTACACTTTAGATTTTGTTGTTAATTAAATAACTATACGAAATTATTTTATTTACTTCGCATTTATATGAACTATAAAATGAATAACTAGTTTATAACAAATGAAAATGAGTAGCTAACCAACTATTATGATTTAGTTATTTTGTAAATATTCTTGTAAGTATATGAAGCAATCTTTTGATATGCTATTATGGCGACATAGGAAATAGAATGAAAAAAATATATTAGAAAGAAAAAAACTTTGATGTTAAAAAAAAAAAAAAAAAGAACTTGTTTTTTTGCCAACTATGAAGAGTTTGGGTTTTGGATTCTAGTATCTTTCCTAACCTGAAGCCAACATTGCTAATATTATTGATGGTATAAAATATTGTTTATATTGGATTTCGAACTAGAAGTACAACAAGATAAACGTTTGTTCTTAAACTAACTGGTCTACCACATCTTATGGTAAGAAAAAAATTCTTACATACAAAAGTTCATATGCTATCATTTAAATGTAATACAGATCCGACTAATCGCGGACTGTGCAAACTCTTTACACATAAATATCCTGTGAAACATTCGGACATGATTGTGTTGTTTTACCAATGTACTTATGTACATCATGTCTATATAGTTTAATATACAAATCTGAGTATTCTAATATCTAACTTATAATCTTCTTGACAGTAGTGTTTTCTCTACCTATATTCTCGTGTATGTTTATTCCTAATAATCTTTTTAGTCATCATAAAAATATTTAAAAAGTTGATTATCTCCCGTATTACAAACTTTAAACTGTTCTAGATCTTTGACCTCTTTTGATAAGATGACATGGCAGTAATTAACTCCACCTCATTAGTTCGGTTAAGGCAAAGGATAACAAAAAAATCTGCTACTCCAGTCCACCTCATTAGTTCGGTTAAGGCAAAGGATAACAAAAAAAATAGTAAGTAAAATCAATGTTAATCCAAATCATCCTAAGATGTTAACACGTGTTAGTTTGACCTCTTTTGATCAATGATATTAGCAACAAAATGTTAAATGCATTAACGGTAACACAATCAATACTAATGCATGAATGATTACAAAATCAGTGTTAATCCAAAGTCACTTACACCAGTTCAAAGCATACAAATCTACCAGTATTATATCTAACCATAAACTTTTGAATTATCCTTTTGTTTTGTTCAACTTATAAAAAGCCTTCCACAATTAATGGAGAGTCAATAAGCTGATCTAGATAGATATTACAGAAGAAAACAGAAACAACTTCTGTCTTCATCTGGTAAACATGCAAGAACTTACTTCTACGTTCTTCTCTCGTTCCCTTGTCCCGACCACTTATAAGCAACCTCGACCACGACCAACTTCAGTAGTTCCCATGACCATTTGTATGGACAAAACACGCAAGGAGAAAGTGGTTGTCGTAATGGGAGCCACTGGGGCAGGCAAGTCACGTCTCTCAGTCGATCTAGCAACTCGTTTCTCCGCCGAGATCATCAACTCTGACAAAATGCAATTCTACAACGGACTTGAGATCACCACCAATCAAATCACTATCCCTGAGCGATGTGGAGTCCCTCACCATCTACTCGGTGAGCTTCCTGTGAATGACAGTGAACTAACTGCCTCCGAGTTCCGGTCTTTGGCGTCAGAGTTGGTCTCTGAGATAGCCTCTCGCAGGAAGCTCCCGATAATAGCCGGAGGATCTAACTCATTTATTCATGCCCTCCTTGCAGAACGTTTTGATCCGGAAACCAATCCGTTTTCTTCTAAGCCTTCAATTTCTTCTGAACTGAGGTACGATATATAGAAGTATCACCCCTTTGCCAATAATAACCATACTACTTCAAACTAGACACCGATTCAGAAAGTTAAATCGGTAGAACATGCTGAACATAAAATATAGCAGAATTGTCGCCTTATAACGTATTAAACCATTGTGTTTTATTTATATTAAATGTCAAATCTAAATGGAAGGATATCTTCTGTTTAAATGTAAATTTACGTTAGCATTTTATAAACATATTATATGAAAACATTCAAAATGTTTTTTTTTGTTTTTAACATTCAAAAATGTTTTAGCTATTTGATTGTGATTTATCTCACATGTATTTTACCTATGATCTTATGTAAAACTTTGTCCAAATCTTGCTATGATCAAAAGGTACGATTGTTGCTTCCTCTGGGTGGATGTCTCGGTCTCAGTTCTGTACCACTACCTCTCAAAACGTGTCGACCAAATGATGGACTCGGGAATGTTTGAGGAACTCGCAAGTTTCTACAACCCGAGAAACTCCCGGTCGACGGTCCGAACCGGTATTCACAAGGCCATAGGAGTACCGGAGTTCGACCGGTACTTCGGAGTCTACCCTCCGGAGAAAAGCCACAATGTGCGCGAGTGGGACCAAGCGAGAAAGGCTGCGTACGAGGAAGCAGTGCATGAGATCAAAGACAACACGTGGTGGCTAGCAAAGAAGCAGATAGAGAGGATCATGATGCTGAGAAGCAGCGGTTGGGAGATTCACAGGTTGGACGCTACTGAGTCGTTAAGGGCATCGTCGAGAGAGGTTTGGGAGAATAACGTTTTGAAGGAAAGCGTCAAGATTGTGAAACGCTTCTTGCTTAAAGGCTAGAGTTTTTTTCTTTTAATTTGCCCGCCATGTTAAATATTAAGACCCAAGACGATAGATGATTTATACACATATAATCAATAAAACACTATGAATGCTCCAGGTACATTTTAAGTGACTTTATAAAGGTTTTTCACACTCCAAGTTGGCTTTGGGCCTTGGCTACGTGAATATATACATATCATAAGAAGCTTAAATGTACAAATACTTAGCCCACAACCATAATCTACCAATGAATTTCATATGTTATAGAAATAGAGATTATAAGATGATGTAACAGATTCGACCAATGTTAAAATAAGAGTAAATGAATTAAAAGAAAACTGCACTAATATTTTTATCATTTTTGAGAAACCTACTAAAATTCTTACTGTTAATGATGCTTCTAACGGTATATTTTCATACACAACAATGAAATTATCATTGCAGACTTTACATAATATAACTATCTATATTATTAAAATAGAAGTATAAATCTGAAAATGCTAAAATTTAATCATTTACTACAACAGTAATTAATGAAGCTATTGATGTTTTAATGAAGCTATGGTTAATGAATGTTGTCTTATTCAAATTAACTTAATCGATTTATTATACTATAAGCAATTGATATTTTAATGAAGCTACTAATTAGGAATGTTGTCTTATCCAAATTTAAAATGTTTTATTATATCTTCTTTTTTTTACTTTTTTCTAATTACTTCATTAATTATATTTATTATAATAATTAACATCACTTATTTTACGTGTTAATCATAATAATTTCATATGTTGGAATAAAATTATTTCATTCGTGACATAGATTCCAACCGGTTAATAAATAGTTTTTATTTATTCACATTCATCTAAGTATCCATCCGACTAGAAATCGTTTTTTTGATAATGTTTTTTGTTGTTCTAAAACTAAACTACATGTAGATATTATAAATTTCTAAACGTCGTTTGAGTTGATCATTCCGAGTCCGGGTAGGTTCATATGAACCTAAAAGTATTCAAATAACCTATATGTTTAAAAATATAATATAAATACATAAGTAAAAATTTATATTATAGATTTCATGTGCTAAATTTTTAATAAGATATATGAATAATATAGAAATAATATTATACTCTTGTTAAATATATTCCAATTAATTCTTTTATTAATTGACAAAAACTCATATGTAAACAATTGACATTATTTTTACCGAGATATAAATTTTACTATACAATTGAAGGTTACAAATGAATAACCATATTATGTTTGTTGACTTTATATTTATTTCTAATTAGTCAAGATAAGTATATTTTTCTATATAATATATCATCGTGTAAAAACATATAATTATATCACGAAAAAAATTTAAATTAACACCCGCTCACCGAGCGGATCCAGCTCTAGTACTGACTTAATTCATGAGATTACTGTATTTATTTGGGGGAGGGGGTCAAACTATATCCTTCTTTAACGTTCATAGCTATATCATCTTATTGTGTCAAGTTTATGCAATATATCCCTTCTTAACTGTAGTATAACATTACCCAGTCTACATATTGTTTTTCTCCTTTCTCTTGTTATTAGTTGATATGATATTCCAAGTAGTTGTAGTTAGGTACCCGATACTAATTGGTCAAATAATAAGATTTATTTTGATAGCTATATCAAGTCTTTGTCGTTATAAAGTACAAATGGAAACTCACTCACCATAAAAATTAAAATCTCAAGTAAAAGATTAAAGAAACATTTATTTATAATCATAAATACCTTTTTAAAAGAATCAACCTTGTCTCGAACGAGAAAATGAACATTTTATTATCTAAACATTTATAATTGGTAGCTTTCATTCAAGTATTACATGCATAGAATTATTTCTCAACTAACGGTTTTCATCAATTTTTAACAGTTAACTATTTTAATCATATTTTTGTATAATCAAAGATTAGTTGAAGAGTAGATATGTGCATAAACTACTTAAGTATTAGATTGTCCAATTGTAAATACTTTAGAAATTAAAATCACCAATCCATTTTTAAAAAATGTTTATTTAAAAAATTCTCAAGTCAGATAAAACTAATATACGAGATTTCTACCTCCAGAGGAAGGTTTTTGAGTTCTTATAAATGACATATGAAACACTACAAATAATTATAATTTCACCGTATTGTTAATGTATTTATGTTTATAAAATCACCTATGGATGATTTTGTATTGTTTAGACAATCATATGTTGTACATTGAATCTTTACTTTAGAAAATCATATATTGTACAACGGCAATACAATACAATGCAAATGCAATTATCTTATATTATCTTATGTGTTTTTATAAAAACTCATAAAACATTACGAGATTAATATCTCGTATATTGATTCTATTTGACTTAACAATCTTTTTAATTAGGACATATTATAAAAATATTCTAGAGTGATTTTATAAACACGAAGTACATCAACAATACAATATAGATGTAATTATTTGGTATTTTTGTATAGTCATTAAAAAAAAGCAACAATCTCATTCTATAGATAAATATTTTGAGAATATTTTCAATTATGATTTTTTTAAAAGGATGGTGTTCCTGATTTTAAATCTTATAAGGAACATAACAAAAGTGAATTTTTAATTCTTCATTATTTTTAATCGGTAAATTAAATATTCAAGTCGTGTATATACATATGTATTTTTCAACTAATCATTGATTACGCAAAATTATAATTAAAATAATCAATCATTAAAAGTAGATAGAAATCGTTTGTTTTTGTTAACTAGTTAACGGTTTTACTCTCAATTTACGTAGTTAACTTGTTTGTTAGAAACTAATTTTGTGTAAGCAATATTTGAATATTAAAATTATTGATTACAAATACTGAGGAACAATATGCTCATTTCTCTGTCTCAAACTTGGTTATAACTTACAATATCATTATATATATGATAATGCAAATGGCGACACATAATCAGGTGGTTTAATTCTTTAAGTATTGATTCAGATCCTAACTTGTAAATTTATGATCACAGCCAAAAATGATGAGTTTGCAGAGTATACTCGGTGGTTCTTTTTGATAAAACAACTATAATAATTAAAAAACAAATAAATAAATTGTTTACAAGAAAAGCCATACGAGTAGGTCAGAAACCATGAGAATTTCTAGAAGAAAAAATATCAATACTACAATAATTTAATTATAATATAATTTTAAAGAATCCACTAAAATTAATTAAATAACATGCCTAGTAGGTTTCTTAACAGATTTTTTTTAATCAACTCTTAACAGATTATTATAAACTCTCAAACATTCGTTTGGAGAGAACCTCTCCTATAAATTGAGCTGTTCTAAAGAAGGAAGGAGCATAAGATGAATGTAAACTTTTATGTATCTGGGACAGTTACACAGATCCCCACGCCAACTGAAAAAGAGCTCACCAACTAACAGTCCACTCTCAAACAAACAAAAAAATCTTTTAAAAGGTGTATTTATTTTACATTGTTTGACCTTTTCTTTTTCATCTATTACATAAATTACATTACTCCTACAAAAGTTTAACTTGACATTTCTTTTATGGTTACCAAAATCCGAATGTAGTTTTGTTATGAGTGGTGATTGGTTGGGTTGTAACTAGAGGTTTTAGCTTTAATTTCTATCTATAACCAGTCAAAAAAATAAAAAAAATAGTTGTAGAAACCTTATTTTCTAAAGCAAAAAAATATTATTGTAAAATTGCTGTAGAAAATCCTACAGCTACATTAGTTACAGCTACATTAAAAAATTCTACAAACTAAATTTTACAGTAAAATTTTACAGTTATAATTCAACCAATATTAATGTATGTCTATGTGTGGATCTAATCGAGATTACAAGAGCATTCTGATATTTGTTCTGATATATATATATGATTCATTTTGGAACACTTTAGAAAACAAATGTATAAAAAGCATTGTCTTCACCCCTTTTGGTTGTTTCAAAAAAAAAAAAAATCACCCATTTTGGTTTTATTTACATTTTGTTGGAATTTAATCTGTGTATTTTCCTTTTGATCTAGTTCGACAACCAAACATGCTTTGTTCTTTAAACATGGATTATGCTTTGTTCTTTAAACATGGATTATGCTTTCTTAAAACTGTAGTTGGCATATACTACAAAAACAGTACAGTATAGACTAAATAACTTAGTTTGTTCCTGCAGTTACGACTTACTACAAACCATTTAACTGAATCAATGTTTGAGCATTAACTAATCTTTCACTAAATAAATGCCTTGGTCAGCGAATTCATTGTTGCATAATTGCATTCACTTAAGTGATTCTTTTTTACTCTACTAGTAGTATAATTTATTCACAATGGTCCCAGTTCATTGGAAGAATAAATAATTGGTAGTACTATGTATCAATACTATGTGATTAAATTTGTAAACCATATTTGGCATTTGTATATTTTCTCTTTAATACGAATTACTTGAGTTAAGTGGTTTGCAATTGGTTCAGATTGTACAGACACTTTGCAGTTCTAATTTAATATGGCTCTCCCTTTATGGTGAGGACATCCGCAATGGGAATCGTTAAGGGAAAATCCTTAAGAAAAACATAATTAAATAATCAGTGAACTTCACTAAAAGCTAAGGATTGAATCCTTAATTAAAAACTTTTTTCTTATTGAATCCTTATACTATTTGCGGGCCCCCACGACACGTGACGATCCACGATTGGTTAATTATTTTTAATTTTTCTTTTATATATGAAAAAGAAGAAAATAATAATTAAAAAATCAAAATTTAAGGACTTCGGTGGGTAACACCATTGCGGATGCCCTGATATGGCCCTATTTTATACTCTCTCCGTTCCGTTATTACTAGGTAACGTTTGACAAAAAAAATATTTCGAATTAGATAACGTGTATTCAATGTAAAATTAATTTATTAACTTTTTATGCTATAATTTTATATTAAGTAGTTTATGTGTTTATTGGTTGAATTGTAGTTAGATAGATAGTTAATGATGTTTTTGTTCATAACATTTAAAAAAAATTACGTGTACAGATTTAAAATTTCAAGTAATAAAAATTGGAGGGATATTGTTTAAACACATGTAAATGATTTAGTAGAACATGTCATTGGTTAAACTGATAGGGTAACATATGTTGTTGATGTGTATGTTGACTAAAAGAAACATGCAGATGGAAACTTTCAATAATCTAACTTCTGAAATAATGAAAAGATCGATAACAAACAAAACTCAAGTTTCTGGATGAGTTAGTCTATATGACATTTGATGTTTATTACTTAGTAGTTACGGCCGCATCATTTGTTATTATATAGTTAGGTGAGTTTTCGGTGATTGGCATATAATTAGTTTTCTCAAAATTTGTATCTTCTTTTTTTCATGCATATCTAATCATTTTGGCTGGTATTAATTTAGTGAATATGAAGATTGTGATGATTTTTTTAGTTAATTTGTAATAGTGCATTATGGGCTATCCACACCTCAACCACTCATATACATAACCTTCAGTTATCAATATGTCACATCATTAATGGTGTAATCTAAAATCATTAATGAGAGTAATAAACATTGTTCAGCGATCTCGAAAGTGACCAAAATATAAATCTTTCTTCGTAGATAAAAAAAAAGTTTATGAAATGATTATTTTTACGTTTCGACCACGTCATAACTAAAGATAAATGATTGCGTTTTTAATTGCTTTGAAAGGAAGCCAAAAAGCGCACATAAATAAGAAAGCGCGTTTGGAAACCCAACAGGGTTTGTGTAACTGTAAAAGCGAAACTCCGTAACGGCGCCGTTACAGATCACCGTCACTCTCGCAACGGGACTACAACTATAAACTCCGTCCGCTCGCCAAAGGAATAGAATCTGATCCGTTGAAATAATCAACGGCTGATGCTGCTTCATCCATCTCTCTCTCTCTCTCCTTCTCCCTCCTCTGCTTTTTAATAGGAAGCTAACCAGAAATAGAAAGAAGCAGAGAGAGATCACAAAAAAGAGCTAGAGAGAGAGAGAGAAAGAGAGCGATGAGCGAGAGAAACCCTAACAGCAAGCGAGATGCAAGAGATCATGAAGCTTCGACCGCAAGCATCTCACCACCATTCAAGAAAAAGAAACTCGATGACTCTCATGCTGTCTTCCTCGCGATTCCTTCTCCTTCTGTGGCTTCATCGGATGATTCATCTCAAGGCGGATGCTCTGTTACCTCCGTCGGAGAAGACGATAACAAGAGCTCTATCATCTGTTTTAGCAGCGAATCGAACGAAACCGCGAGGAACAGTCCGATTGTTGTTGCTGTAGATCTAGAGGTGAAACTTGTGAATCAGAAGCTCGTAATGACTCCAAATCTGTGAATCTCCATTGATTTTCTTTTTTTTGTTTTCTGTGTCACAGGCTCATCAAATCTCCGAAACTGAAGCTTCAACATCAACCACCAGCAAAATCAGGTTCATTATCTCTGTTTAAATCATTTCGATATCTCCTTCTGATCTCTCTGTTTCTGGTCGCGTTTTTCTCACAGAAAAGAGGCTAGTCCAGGGAGTGAAGCTTTGGGAGAAACAACAGAGATGGGATCATCGTCGGCGAAAATATCACCGGAAGTGAGTAAGATCCCAACGCCGGAAGAGATTGAAGATTTTCTTTCGGAGCTAGAGAGTAAAGATCAGAAACGATTCATAGAGAAGTGAGTTACACATCTCCAATTTTCTTCTCATCTCACGTGTGTGTGTGTGTCTGTTTGCTTTGGGTTTGGGGAAGACTGTGTGTGTGCGCGCACGATAAGAGATGATCCGACGCGTAGTTTAGCATCAGCATCATCATACCAAAAAGAGAGTGATAATAATAGTAACGAACACTTTTTTGACACGCAGGTACAACTTCGATATCGTTAATGACAAACCGCTCCCAGGTCGTTACAAGTGGGATCGGTTTAACCCATGAAAAGGATTTCAAATACCATGCGGAAGAAGGAAGAAGAAGAAGTAAAAAGAAGGTTTTTTCTATTTGAACAAAAAAAAAAAAGGTTTTTCCTACTTGCATTCCACTTGTACAGCTTCCTTTTCCTCTAATCAGCTTACCCTAATGTTAGTTGTACAAACAAAATGAAAAATACAAGCTTTATGATCTTGATTAAGTAATCTCTCTATGGGTTTTGATTTTGTGGGGTTTAACAGGTTGTTCTTGTTTGGATTTTAAAACATTAGATGCTTATTACAATATTTTTTTATTTGTCTCTCTTGTCCTTATTCTTACATTTTTCCCAAAAAACAGTATATAAATGTTTCATAGTATCAGGTATTATATAGTACACAATTATGAAAATATCTGAAACCAAAAAAGTAAAATTTTAAATAATAAAATGGACATAACGTTACAGCTGGTCTGTACTTCAAGAAAAAAAAGCCGATATAATATTTCTCGTTAATGTTCTTTTTTTTTTATATATTTCGGAATATTCCTTCGTCTTGTTTTGGAACCGTTCCTTGTGTAGGTCCAAATATAAGTAATCATGTTGGCTTTCATTAGATACAAAAAAAATAGCTAAACTGGATTATATGTTTCTTCAAAATAAAGTTTACTTTACCGTAATCCATGCGTGTAATTTATAGATAATACTGTAATTAACTAAGCAGATTCAATTTTGTTAGTTTTGTAAATAAGAAAACAAAAAAGAGGTATACAAATCGGGAGGGAGTAGGAAAGGTAAATCTCATCATTGCATGATTCGGTTGTGATTATGTTCCTCTGAGGCATTCCTTTACCACTTGTTTACATAGAGAGCAGACACTGGCGCGTGGCTGCACGTGCCTCTGTTCCCATTCCTTTATTAGTTTTACTTGCACCATTATTGCTTTTATTTTATTTACTGTATTTATCATCATTTACCTCAAGAGATACAAATCAATCTAGTTTTTCTTTGAGTAAAGCGAATCTTTACTTTAATGGTAATCAAATCTGATTAATATATCATCCTAGGTGAATCGATCCAGATGAATGGCATCACAAAACGTGGTCATGCAAATGCAACTGCCCCTTTTCTACGTCCACATGTCTCCCTTTATGGCCTTCCCAAATCATCATCCTAATATTACTCCCATTTTCTGATTTTTAAATAAGTGAAATATAATGCTGTTCCAAAAAAGTGAAATATACTACACGTGCATACTTAAACTATATAATTATGTGTCGTGAAGCCATAGCTAATTAAACACATAAATGTATACTTTTGGTTTTAACTGGTACACTTTAAAAAGAACTAATAAAATTAATAGAAATTGAACAAGATGAATAGAATGTATTAGAAAAATTGAATGAATCCATTCCATTTTTCCTTAACAAAATTGTTATGGAATATTTTTTTGGTATTTTGTTTGGTATCCATTCCATTTTATTTATGTCAAATGATAAAATAAAATTGGAATTGATGGAATTGGTCATTTCACGAAATTCTATTCCAAAAATTGTAAATTTATTTAGAACCTTTTTTTATCTTTTTAGATAAAAGATGCGTATAAATTGCATGTACACAAAGCATGAACATCTACATACATTATTGTTAAAAATATTTCCGGTATGTGTGTGTGGGTGAAAATTGAAAACAAATAGGCCTTCTAGTCTTGTAGTCTCCTCACTCTCCAAACGACCCTTTTATGTTTTTCTTTTCTATGATCCCGAGAAGAACAATATCGTAAGTACATTTCCATTCCATAGTTTACTCTAAAATAAAATGAGAAATAAAGTGATAAACAAAAAATAAAATATTATTTTATAAATAAAATAATTTTATTTTTTTATTTTTATTTTATTTTTATTTTTGAATAAAATTTAGTAAATTATGAAGTGTAGATAGAAATGTTTTAAGAGATAAAATTCAAGGAACTGATAAAAAGTTCATGAATCGTAACGTTTACACTTTCACATTGTCTAGAAGATGTGAAGTTTATGTAATTAAGCTTATTAGAAAACTAATTTGGCTTTAGTCTATAGAGGATGTGAAGCTTTTGTGATTAAGCTTATTAGAAAACTAAGTTGGCTCTCATCATCACATGATCATGAGGTCTTAAAATGGTGATCATGTAACTATGTAAGGCATTCTGATCTTGATTTTGGCGTTCATATGTACATGCTTCAAAATTACTATTTTGGCTATGGGTTGTAGTATTTTATAAAAGATACACTATTACTATATAACCTTCACTTATTTGCTACATTTTCTTGAAGACTTAAAATGTTAGATAAGATATTATAAAACTAATTGACTGTTTCCAGTTGTAACTTGTAATCCTCGTAGAAATTATGTAACATATACTTCCTGTTTGTTTGTCGAACTTTTAACTGTACTTTTATCAGTTAATGGTATTGTTTTGAGAGTGAAACTCGTCATCTTTATTTGAGCTTTGGGCCTTATTGTTCCTTATAGTAGGCCCAACACTTTGTTTGATCCGTCGAGATTGCTATTTTTTTTTTCGTCGTCGAGATTGCTAATTACCAGAGCCAACTCTTCCTAAAACCCGGGTTAATACGTAGACAAGTACTCCTATATGTTTTAATAATTCCTCGTGAGTTTGATTAATTAATAAAATCAGTTATTACAAAAACCCTAGTAAAATTAAATGCAAGTGGATTAACTGCGGTGGAATCAGAGCCGTCCATCTTAAAAACACGGTAAGAAACTGGGCCCCACGTTTCGACCACTTCCAAAGACCCACAGATTCAGCAGCCTTTTTAATACCAAACTTCTCTCTCTGTCTTCCTCTTTCCGCCATTACCAGAGCTCAACGAGCTCCTCTATTCTCTCCACACTTGTTCTTCTCCGAAGGAGGATCTGATCTTATTTCTTTAAACTTACCAATCTTTTTTCAAGATGCCGACGACCAACGGCTCAGATTCATCGTTAGCAACTCCCGGAGCTACCCCTCCGCCGCCGCCTCAGCAGTGGCAACAACAACAGCAACAACATTGGATGGCGGCCATGCAGTATCCAGGAGCGGCGGCTATGATGATGATGCAGCAGCAGCAGCAACATATGATGATGTATCCTCACCAATACGTTCCTTACAATTATCAGCAGCAGCACCATCCTCACTTCCAATACCCGTCGTATCAACAGCAACAGCAGCAACACAAGACACATGAGCGTGGATCTGGAGATGATGTCAAGACTCTATGGATTGGTGATCTTCTTCATTGGATGGACGAGGCTTATCTCCATACCTGCTTTTCTCACACCGGCGAGGTAATATTTATAGATACATCTCAAGAGTTTCTGAATGATTATTACGTGAAAAGTGATCCTGTTTGCAGATCTTGAACATATTCTTGAATTTTCTTGTGTGTTTTTGGCAAGTTTTCATTTTTATTATTTGAAACTGCTTTAATAGGGTTAGATCCAATGATTGATTATTGAATTTGGGTAGAAACAAATAGGGTAATGGAAAACAACATTGGTCTGAAAAGGACAGGACAGGACAACTTCAGTTTTGGCTAGGCAAAAAGAAAAAGTACTTACGTTGCCACGTTTAGATGAACTTTTAACTTACCAAAGAAAAGTTCATCTAAACTAAGCAATGTTCATATTCCTTGGATTTGTAATATCTGTGATGACTCTCTACTCCCTAGCTAAGGAGGCTTGAGCACAAAGATGTATAAATTTCTCATGTAACTCGGACATGGTCAGATAGAGTTAATGTTATTATAAACCACAACTTGAGATCATACTTAAATTGGTTAGTTGACAAAAAGAAATAGAGAGATCATACTTCATTTGGCTGTCTTTTCATTGATAAGGTCAATTAAATAAAATTTTCATTTACCATAATTCCCATGCAGTTTCTTTTTTTTTCCCTCTTAGTTTTGTTATGGATTATTGTATTTTTATGAGCAGGTTTCTTCTGTGAAAGTGATTCGTAACAAGCTAACATGTCAATCAGAAGGGTATGGTTTTGTTGAGTTTCTTTCACGTGCTGCAGCTGAAGAGGTTCTTCAGAGCTTTAATGGTTCAATAATGCCGAACTCTGAGCAGCCCTTCCGTCTAAACTGGGCATCTTTTAGTACTGGTGAGAAGAGAGCTGTTGAGAATGGTCCAGAGCTATCGATATTCGTTGGAGATTTGTCTCCGGATGTGACTGACACTTTATTGCAAGAACTGTTTCTTGAGAGATATCCATCGGTCAAGAGCGCTAAAGTTGTGATCGATTCCAACACTGGCCGGTCCAAAGGTTATGGTTTTGTTAGGTTTGGTGATGAAAGTGAGAGATCAAGGGCTTTGACAGAAATGAATGGAGCTTATTGTTCCAACAGGCAGATGCGTGTTGGTATTGCGACTCCTAAAAGAGCAGTTGCTAATCAGCAACAACATTATTCTTCACAAGGTGACATGCTAGAACTTTCTTTGTTGTTTGGTTTCTTTTCATGCTTGTTCTCTGTCTGGTTTAGGGTTAGTGACTACAACTAGTTTTACTTTCTGATTCTCTCTATAGTTTACTAGTTTTGAGCCTTGATGCTCTCAACAGAGCTTTTGAACTATAAAGTTATTACATTTTCATTTGAATAGGTGTGATTCTGGCTGGTGGACATGGATCAAATGGTTTCATGGCTCATGGATCACAGTCTGATGGTGAATCAAACAACTCAACAGTGAGTTGGTCACAGTCTTTTGCCATGTTTTTTGTTATCCAACCTCTGTATTGCCTCGTTGTTCATTCTCTCTTATTCTACTGCAGATATTCGTTGGCGGCCTTGACCCTGATGTTACTGAAGAAGACCTCAGACAACCTTTTACACAGTTTGGGGAGGTTGTTTCAGTGAAGATCCCGGTAGGCAAAGGATGTGGATTTGTCCAGTTAGATAACAGGTGCGGTCTTTACCTGTAAGAAGTGTGGGCTTGTCTATCATAAGACTGAGACAACAAAACTTGTAGATGTGTGATCTCTAAAAGATTTGCTGCTCTTTGGTTATGACAGGAAGAGTGCTGATGATGCCATCCAGAGTTTGAACGGGACAGTCATCGGCAAGAACACTGTCAGACTCTCTTGGGGAAGAACCCCGAACAAGCAGGTGATTTTTTTAACCACCAGTGGACTAAGATAAAGTATTTTGATAGGGTCAAACTTTGTTAATAAGAGTTTTTTTTCTAAGCCTAGTTGTGTTATTAGTAACGTATATATGTATATAAACTAAACTTAGTGGTTGGCAATAGGCAATAATAGCTGGTGGGAATATCTAACACGTGAAATCCATGCCCAATTTGTCACTTCCCTTAAGATAGTCAAATCTTGATACTGATTTTCTTTGTTCCCCATTTTCCTTAAGACTTTAGAGAATGATTCTTTTTACATCAACGTCTTCTCAATTCTTAATGTGTCACATGTTTGATGAACTCAGTAAGATCTCTCTCCAATTTTCTTAAGTTGTCTAATTTTGTGGCAGTGGAGAGGAGACTCAGGGCAGCAGTGGAATGGAGGATACTCACAACGAGGACAAGGTTATAACAATGGAGGATATGCTAACCATCACGACTCCAACACTTATCATGCAGAGACTTGAAGAGAAGAGACTTTGATCCATGATCATATGGTGGTTTAAGCCTCTGTGATTTGACACGTTGATCAATGCTAAACTTGTAGTGGAAAATGAGAATTTTCTTAGAGGGTTTTTGATTTTGCTAAGACTTTGGTGTTTGTTTGGAGATTCAAAAATTTTGGTTACTACTTGTTTGTCTCAAACTAACACAAATGGTTGTGCTTGTTGGATCATCTTTGCTTATAAACTTTTACCTTTATACAACATAGGGTAGGGCCTAACACCGAACCGACCCAAAATAATACTATTCGGTTCGAACTTTACCCACATACTATACGGTTCCTACATATTGTTACTACGTATTGTTATTGGGGGTTATTGGTTCTTGTATTTTAATAGATTTGGAAATCTAAACTAAATCAAGTGTTATTAGTTCTATGATTTTAAAATTCATATTGAAATCATGTGTTATTGATTTCATTATTTATAAATTTTAATTTAAATAAGGTGTTATTCAATCATTTAGATTTACTAACGGATTTGATTTCATAATAGATTTGAATGAATTTCTTTGTTAAAAATACAAAGACACAAATCTGAGGGAAAATCTCCAGATTTGTAGATACTAATTAAAATTTATATGTTAGATTTGAAAATCATTACATTTTACATTGATTTGTAAATATTACATAAATTTTTAAATACACTAAAATACATAAACCAATAACTCCTTCTTAGTTGTAGATATCGGTCAAATTTCATTTTGGTTTTGTATATTGCTAGATATCTGATAATAGGCTTAAGCATTTTATATAGACCGAAAACTCGAAACGGATCCGAAAAAATTGAACTGGAACAGATTCAAAAGTATCTGACCGAAATCAACTCAAAAATTTATAAGTGTATATTTTGGTCTAAAATTTTTCTACGCAAAAAAAACTAGAAATGAAATCGATCCGAATCCGCAAAAGCAAACCAAATAGATCTTATTTGATAATAGCTAATTCATACTTGATCTAAAATATGAATATTCAAAATTATATGATTATATGTGTATTATCTTTTATACTTTAGTTTACAATTAGCGGTAATTTATTTTTGTTTGTAATTTTTATTATTAATTTTGCAACTTCAAATAACATGGAAATTTAAATGTCAAAGTTAGAATTTTAAAAATGCTTAATTTCATGTAGTAATAATCTATTTTTGTTATTTTGTAAAATTTTAACTAAATATAAGATTTAGGCTAAATTTTGATGCATATAAGATACTTTGGATACTTCGAATCTTTTTTTTCAGATCTCTAATATTCGAACTGACCCAATCTACTATATATCCAAAATTGAATAATTTTTATAAATTATAGATATTCAATTTATTCTTCGAAACCATATCACATCCAAAATTTGAACCGACAAGGATTTGAAAAGACCAGATCCAATTTTCAACAAAAATTTCAAATATGTAATTTTTCTGGGCTCAAACATCAACTTTCATTCACCAAATTATGGAAACAAGATTACAACCTCTCAAAGATTTTAACCCTACATACAATGACGAGAATTAGGAACACCTAACAACACTTAGAAAGAAAACAATATAAGCCACGGCCTTAATGTTTTTGGGCCTTGACCCATAATTATCTAATGTTTAGATATTAGCCCATAGTTAAGAAGAAACGAAGACAGAGAGTATTGATAGGAGTAGCTTAGAGAGTAGTGTTCGCGCTTTTTCTAAATTACGGATTCATGTTTTGCCTATCTTTTAATTAAAGTTATATGTTTTGCGCAAATTTGTATAATGTTTTCAGTCAACTCCTTCCAGTAAAGACATAAAATTTTCACCTACTCAAAACTTTATGATCCACAAGCCTCGTGAATATTGTTTTTTTTCCTCCTGAATATTGGTTACTACCTATTGTTTTTATTAACTTGCATATATATATATATATATATATATATATATTTTGATTAACCTGATGGGTTCGGGCCTTCGATCTTAATCCCCTTAGGTCTGGAACCAGCATTTGTCTTTACCTTTTTAAGGGTTCTAGACACTCCTCCCAGCCTGAGATTCGAACTCGTGACCTCCCAGACCAAAGTCTGAGGTGTAACCAGTTGAGCTACCTCGTTCGGGTATTAACTTAACTTGCATATTTTCATATGTAGTTTTTCTGGGCTCAAACATCAACTTTCATTCACCAAATTGTGGAAACGAGATTACAACCTCTCAAAGATTTTAACCCTACATACAATGACGAGATTTAGTAACACCTAACAACACTTAGAAGGATCATACGCAACTTAATTGAGACGATATTGTATGTGCACCACTACGAGAACAAGTTTATCTCAAGATCCAGAGTGAACCGTCTCTTAAAACCACCTAATTATACTGCTAAAAAAACAGATTCCATAACATGTCCTTACCACACGAAAGTCCTAAACTAAGAATTACAATTATAGACCATATCAACTGGTATTAGATCGGAAGAATTAAGACTAACCAGTTGCATCATCACCCGAAAGGTGCAAATTTTAAGAGAATCCGGAAGCTTGAAACAGAGGTTATGATTATGTGAAAGTCAGGTTGAGGTCGTGACACCCATCCACGATCAAACCGAGACCTGAAAAGAAGAAGAAGGAGCACAACTACCGGATTTGTCAATAGTCGGTACTGCGAATATTGTGCTTCTAAAAGGTTACGTCATCGAGCCTTAGAGCTCTACCAGAGACCAATCGGAAAAGTTTTAGACCCACCCACGTTCCGCCCCAGAGAACCGGAGGAACGGCTTCTCCATCACGGCGCTTTCAAGCCGACGACATGGCTCCGCTATGTCAAAGTGAAGCACTTCCCTTCCATTCCCGACCGAGCCAAAGACGGTTCATTGCGACATACAGAAGGTTCAGTACACGCAACACGACAAATATTCCGGCGAACACACATCCACCGTAAGAGCTTCAATACGCCTCCGAGTGTGACCTCCAAAGTACACATGGGCGAGGAGAGACGAAGAGCCACCCACACCTGAGTCTGCTACGTTTGTCGGTGCACGTACCCCTCTCATTATGGATCTGAGAACCAAACTGCCATACATGACAAGCTTCCAGATCTGTAAACAAGGTAACCAACAACAACCACGCGCCACCACCTTGAAGCTTGGAGTTGACGAGACCAAGAGAAAGCAACTCGTAAAGCTCCGACAGCTAAACCCTAAAAGCCGACTTGACCCGAGACCTCCTCCTCTCACGGCTCGCTGCTGTTCCAGATCTACTTTCAGACTAAATAGATCTTGCACCGCCGCGGACATAACAATGACCATAGACTTCCGATAAAACCAGAAACTGCAAGCATTTTACTGGAGAGAGTGTGAAACACCGAGAAGGCAAATGAAAAACGAGAGAGAAAAGTTGAGAGGTACCTCTGACACTGATAAGATCACCGGCGTTGGGGGACGTCGCTGCCGCACTAAGATTTCTGCAAGGGGAACTTTTTAAAACTCTTTCACCTAACCGCAAGCAGTGAGATTTTCACTGCTCTTTAGGATCAATCAAATCTAGTTTAGTCCATATGATTTGAATTCAAAAGACCTCATACACCAAAGAAATCAACCCAATCTAACATGAAAATCCAAATGTCTAGACCTGCTTAATCAGATCTAAAATTTAGATATTATACATATATATTTTAGTATTTTGGATATATATATATATATTTACATTTAAATATTTCAAATTTTTGAATGTATTCAGTGTTTTATACTTTTTAGTTCTTTTTATAAGGGTTCTCAAATATATTTTCAGGTTTTTAATATATTTTCGGATAATTAAACTATAACTTCTTCCTCGTCGGAGAAAAGAAATTAATAAAGCCCAAACCTTTAATTTTACTTCTTCCTCTCGTCGGAGAAAAGAAAAAACTAAAGAGAGTGAAGATGGAAGAAGCTTTCATGGCGATGCTCTCCCACCTCCTCCATCTCCAAAACTCTCTAGACCCAACAAGCTCCATCTTCTCCTCCTCCGCCTCCACATCTTCCCCCTCTCCCACCACACCTTCCTCCCTCCTCTCCTCCTCCTCCGCCGCCCCTCTCCTCTTCTTCACCCTCGCATCTCTCCTCTCCTTCCTCTCCGTCACCAGATCCTCCACCACCTCCTCCTCCTCCTCCCAATCCTCCCAATCCCCCTCCCCTCCACCTCCTCTCCCCGACGGCGACTACTCCGTCTCCGCCTTCCGCGCCCTAGCCAACGACCACATCTGGGCCCTCGACGCCCCTCTCCGCGACGCTCGCTGGCGATCTCTCTACGGTCTCTCTTACCCTGTCTTCACCACCGTCGTCGAAAAGCTCCAACCTTTCATCACCGCTTCAAACCTCTCCCTCCCGGCGGACTACGCCGTCGCCATGGTTCTCTCCCGTCTCGCTCACGGCTGCTCGGCTAAAACCCTAGCGACCCGTTACGCCTTAGATCCATACCTCATCTCCAAGATCACCAACATGGTCACACGTCTCTTAGCCACCAAGCTTTACCCGGAGTTCATCAAGATCCCCGTCGGGAAACGCCGTTTGATCGAAACGACGCAAGGGTTCGAGGAGCTGACCTCTCTCCCCAACATCTGCGGCGCGATTGACAGCACTCCCGTGAAGCTTAGACGCCGCACGAAGCTTAACCCTAGAAACATTTACAACAGCAAGTACGGATACGACGCCGTTTTGCTCCAAGTCGTGGCTGACCACAAGAAGATCTTTTGGGATGTGTGTGTGAAAGCTCCTGGAGGAGAGGAAGACTCTGCTCATTTCAGAGACAGTCTTCTCTACAAGAGGCTTACCTCAGGGGACATTGTGTGGGAGAAAGTGATTAATGTTAGAGGCCACCATGTGAGACCATACATTGTTGGAGACTGGTGTTACCCTCTTCTGTCTTTCTTGATGACGCCGTTTTCTCCTAATGGTTCTGGCTCCCCGCCGGAGAATTTGTTTGATGGGATGCTGATGAAAGGGAGGTCTGTGGTTGTGGAAGCTATTGGGTTGCTTAAGGCTAGGTGGAAGATTCTTCAGAGTTTGAATGTTGGAGTGAACCATGCTCCTCAGACTATTGTGGCTTGTTGTGTGTTGCATAATCTTTGTCAGATTGCTAGGGAGCCGGAGCCGGAGTTGTGGAAAGATCCTGATGAAGCTGGATCGCCTGCGAGGGTTTTGGAGAGTGAGAGGCAGTTTTACTATTATGGGCAAAGCTTGAGGCAAGCGTTGGCAGATGATTTGCATCAGAGGCTCTCTTCAAGGTAAAAAAGACATGATAGTTGTTGGTCTAACAGTTGGAACTTCTTGTCATTGTTATCATGTAAGAAAGTATGTGTTTTCAAGTGTTTAGATAGCTTTTGTAGATTCAGTCCTCTTGAGAAAGGGATGTTCTTAATCTCTCTTGCCATTATCTGGATCAACATAACTATGGATTATTGTTGTATTACAACTTTCCAGGCCTAGTACTCTTCTTTTGTTGGAATTTTGCATCAGTACAATTCCATTTTCTAGCTCAATAACAAGATCAGTAAAGGTCTTGACATCCATTCCCTACTATGCTTCTCCTCGTTTGAATCATGTCATTACACCGAGTTGTTACATTGCTCACTAAAGGCTGTCGAGTAGAGACACAATGTAACAGTTTGACAAAACCCAAGAAGCTAAGCTTCCCATCAGTGTGCCTTATCCAGTCATGTAGAATGGTATGGACTGGGACTGACGATCCATCACCTAGTTCCTACAAAACATTTGTATTCCCTTAGCTGAATATGATAGTGAAAGTGACATAAAACAAACTTACAGAAGCGAGTTCTTCGATGACGATAACTCGGTTTCCAGTCATCTCAAAGGTTCATAAGAACATGTCTATTGGAAAGATTTTTTAATTTTTTTAAGAAACGTTTTTTAATTTTTAATTAAGTAAATCTAAGAATCGTCTCTTAAATAAGAGACATAAGAGCCGTTTTTTAACCAAAAAAAAATTAATTTTTTTTAAAGAGTCAAATTAAATTAAGAACTCTATCATATGCAACCAACACTCAAGTGACTCATGCTGATGAACACTGATAGAAGCTGCACAAAACTCTTCAAAGTCAACCCCTTTGTTTTGAAGTCTAAGCGTGTATCTGCTATATCAAACTAATCAAACCTTTAAAAGTAGTTATTGGTATTTATGTTTTATTTATTTTGATTATTTGGCTTTTTTATATATTTTTTCACCAAAAATGTTATAATGATTAGTTTTCTAGCTACTACCAATATTCAAGCCACACATTTAGTTATTTGAATAGATGACTAAATCAAAATAAAGACTTGAGAATGATACACAACAGGTTGCAATCCTTGTGCTATAAACCTTCATTATTAAAATAATCTCACAAAAAGTTTATCAAAACATATAAAAAGAAGCAGGAGAATTAAAAGAATGTATAAAGAACCCTCAAAAACTTCACCATGCCATCATAGTCATACAACTATCCCAAAGTCATGTCCTTACTTATGTGAACCCATATTTTCAAAGAAAAACAAGCCACATGTATTATTTGGTTAATTCTGTAGTTTTTTGTGCTTTTACCTCCATAAATATAATAAATAATAGTCGTCGTTGGTAGGGAATATGATTTAGAGATTGTTAGGTGAAAGTGAGATTTGAAGGTTTGCCACGTCCCATGGTAAAGCCTCTGGTTCCATCAGGCATTCTTGGTCCCTTTGTAGCTGTCTTAGGAGACAAAGATTCATGAAGCCCCAGGCTCGGTGACATTGAGGCAATGCTGAGTCCGAGTCCGAGCCCAAGCCCAAAGCTACGTCCTCCTCCTCCTCCTCCTAGTGCATAGCTTCTCGGAGATCGTCCTCGTCCTTTCCCTCTCCCTTTTCCCCAAAGTCCACCAATATTGTTGTCATCACCCTAACGTGCACACCAAGAAATGTTATTTATTTATGGAAAGATTTAACGTGAAGTGGATTTAAGCAAGACTAACGTCGTGATCAAGGTGTTGTTCGGTGAAATGGAGACGTGGAGAGTCTTCTCCTGATTCATAAGAAGTGTATTCATCGTCGATGAGGATGCCATCGAAGTTTCTTCTGTTCTTGAGGACTGATTTGGGCTGTAAAAGACAATTCAATGCAGCTTAACCTAATAGGGTTTTTTGAGTTGTGAGAAAGAAGAGTGTAATTGATGTTACCGAGCATCTAAGAAGCAGCCTCACACGAAGTCCTTTCCTCCAGTTTCTTTCATCGTTCAGCTTCTCCACCTGGTATGAATCACATTGTGGTATATCTTAGAAACTAAGTACTATGCAGAGTGTTTGGATCAAAGAAGAAAAGATTCACTCACAGCTTTATCCGCGACAACAGTGTGGTCATACTCGATGAGTGCGTGAATCTATGGATTAAAACAACAAGAGTGTTAAGCTCTTTAAATCCATGAGAAGCTCAAGAACAGAGGAGATCATAGTACTTACTTTGTTGCTCATCAAGAACTCTCCCTTTGGACGTGAGGTGTTAGATTCTGGAGGATGACAAATTCGAATCGCTTTAACGCTGAAACAAATCCATACTTATTTGGTTAGAAAAAAACCATGTTTAAGTGAAAGTGTATGAAGTCGAGTTTGAAAAGCCTTGTTACTTTCCAACAACTCCAAAGATCTTCTGTAGGTTCTGGTAAGAGTGATCATCTGGCAAGTTCTCTGCAACAACAGTCCGGCCCTGCAGAAACAATAAACAAGAAATAATTGAGATATATATATATAGTTGATTAATAGAAATATAATGAAGACTTTCATGATAACTAATTACCTGTAATTCCTCTCTGTCTCTGTCAGTAAATGGAATTTTACGCTTGACTTTCTTGTTATCTTCACTCACAACCTTCACAAATCTCTCAGTTATATATATATTCTTGAGATCTTAAATGGTAAGTTGAGAATAAAGAAAGAAACTTTACGAGCTTAGAGGAGGAGCGTATAGCCAATGCAACTAGGTGTTGATGACTTGTCAAAGCCTTGATCTTCTTGGTCGAAGCGATATAAGATATTGGCACTGAGTTTAAATAGAGACGTATGAATGCAAAAACAAAACTGATGAAGGATTGTAATTAAAAAAAAAAAAACAATTTATGCTTACCATAACCTTCAGGGTCTTTGCTAATATGCTTTGAGATGGACTCATTGGCTAGGAGGCTCATGTCCGTGAACTGGTACTCAACCTATAATTTGAAAACAATAATTGGTTTCTTGTAAATCAAGATATCGATGAAACTTACTCATCTGAAATTGAAAGGCTAAACCGGAGTCATTATATCTTATTTGATTAATCGTTCTATGAAATTACGTGAATTAATCAACATAACAGTGTCTTGTTAATTTATTATATGATCTCATATGACATAATGTTTTAAAAGAAAATTACGAAGCCTTCTCATTTTTTGGTCAACCGAAATTGATTGCAAATTTAAACCGGGATCTAGAGAACCGGGTGATGTTCAGACAAAACAGAGAGTTGTGTAGACAATATGAATCAGTTTCATCTTAAACCTGTTTAACGATCTTAAGTCGGAGATCGTCGGAGAGCAAACTCTTCGACGAAGAAGACAAATTCTGATTAACCGGAAACTGAACCACCGGATTCGAAACGTAAAACGCAGCCGTCGGATCATGAATGTTTTGAGTCTGAACGGCATCTCCTCCTCCGACGAAGATCCAGTCCGCCCACTGAGAACCGACGCCAGCATCTCCTACTCCACTGCATCCTCCAATGGAGAGGTCGTTGTAGTGGAAGCAAGGATAGAAGTAACCGGAGATCGGAGAAACCTGCGGTGTTGTTAGTGCGGTGGTGTGTGATCTCGGTACGAATTCCGGTGCCTGAGCGTTGAATTTAAACGATGACGTTTGAGAGGTGGAAGAACCGCCGCCTCCTCCGTCTAATATCTTCTTCTCCGTCGTGTCCTTGGTGACGGACTCTACTACATCTTCTCGTTGCATCTGCGCCATTTCTTCTCTTCCACTATGCAAAAATCTCTTTAACAAATTAATATTTTTTTTGTTATTTTATAATTTTCAAATAGTTTTTTAATCTAACGAAATTAATAATGAGTATTTTGTTGTTGTTTGTGCCCTTCTAATGATTTCGAAACATGGAAAAATTTTGAAGCCTTGTGTTTTTTTTGGGCGCAAATTATGGATTTTTAACGAGAAAATAGGTTTCGTGGTTTGACTTTGTATTTTACTATTTCTCTTAAAATTATTTAAATAATATTGTTCTCTCTTTTTAAACGCATTTACAATAAGAATTTTTTGCAATCATAGACCAGTCAGAGTTTGAAATTTTCATATTTCCATAGTCTATATATCTTTCTTTTTTTTTTTTAAATATGAGAATTTGATCCGTTTGTTCTAAACAAATTAACTACAAATTTTCAAATTAAAATGCAGGAAAAAGAAAGTTTCAAAAAAAAAATGCAGGAGAAGAAAACAATATAAGCCATGGCCTTAGTGTTTTTGGGCCTTGACCCATAATTATCTTTTTTTTGGTCAAAGAGACCCATAATTATCTAATGTCTAGTTAGTAGCCCATAGTTAAGAAAAAAACGAAGACAGAGAGTCGTTGATAGATAGATAGGAGTAGTTTAGAGAGTAGTGTTGGCGCTTTTTCTAAATTACGTATTCATTTTTTGTATATCTTTTAATAAAAAACTAGAATCGGACCCGCGCGCCCGCGCGGGTGTTTGTGTTCGATATACTTATAAATATTTCAAAACACATCAATTTTGTTTTCTTTTAACTTTTTCATTTGTGTTACTTTAGCAACTTGTTAAAATTATATTTTTCATTATTGTATTGTGTTATATACTTTTTTATTGGATATACGTTGGATCAGTTATTATGTAATTTCTTTTTAAAAAAATTGTAACTATGTATTAATACAATGATTTCACATATTTAAAAAAAAATATTTTATTGAATTTAAATCCAAACATGTGTGTATATATATGTATTTTTACAAAATAGAACATTACATAAATGATTTTTTAAAATTAAAATAAAAAAATATAAAACATGTGCATGACCTGAAAGTGGAGTTTATTTAAGAAAATATATTATAAATTTTAAAATAACTAAGAAAAAATTAAGTTTATACAGCAAGTAATGTATAGTTTGTATTTTGTTTTACTGTGAAAGTTTATTATATATTTAATAAAATTGTAATCAACAAATTATGATATTATCCTCCATAGATAGAGATGAGTATTAAATTTATCAAAGTCTAGATATTGATATGTGCGTCCGCGCGGTTGATGGTTTTCACTTTTTGTTAAATGTTGATATTTGTTTTTCATGTCACCATTATATAATTATACGTTCTATAATATAAATACTTGTATCTTGTTAAATTTACAAAACATGTACTGTTTAAAACTGGGCTTTGTTTTATATATTTCATATAATATATTGAATAAATTTGTTTTACATTGGTATCTGATGATTGAAAAATATATTACTAAGAATCAATTTATGGATATGTTTTGGTATAATTAATCTAATATAAATACGTTGACACTAAATTCCACAATTTATTAGCAATATAAAATTAAATATTTTTAGATATAATTTTTAGTTATATAAATAATAATGTAAAATAATATTTACACATTGTTATTATGAAATCTATATAATATATGTTAAATTTATGAAGATATTAAAACTATAATATGTTTTGGAGGTGTATTTGCTTAAAAACAGTTACTTCCTTCAATATGTTATAATCAAAAAATATATTTTATAAAATATTTTCATTGTTTTGTTATTTGTAAGATCTATATACACATACAAAATAGTTGTGATATTAATAAATTGTACTAAACTCACCTGATAATACAAATAAATAAAATGGGTAATTATGATAAAAATTGTAACAAAGATGGGCTAGAATAATAACTAAATTTTGTAGAAACCTAAATATTATTGGCAAACACATTTTTTAAAGAAATTTATACCTAATTTTTTGTTTGTTACTTTTTTGTTGGTGTTACAACTTCTCTAATCTTCTTTTTTGTTAATTACTTTTTATCAAATAAGTTAGCTAATGGTAAGCAATTAAATTATTATTCTCTTTAGGATAATATGTATCGTCATTCTAGGCAGACCCTTATATGTATAATGTGTCCATGATTTGTACTAATACATAAGTTAATAGTATAGATAGCTAGATTTGAGATACATTTATAATAGAATATTTCTTTTTAAAACAAATACAATTAATAGCATATATTTGTAAATTTTAGCTAAAAGAATATATGGTTAATTAATTGCTAAGATTGCATGAGCAAAGTATGGATATAACGTTTGTCATTTATAGAATACATACTCACCATAATTAGTGATAACAGAAAAAGATTATGAATATTTGTCAAATACGGATAAGTTAGAAAAAATTAATTGATTATCTATATTTTAGGAATGTTTTTGTAAGATATAGAAGATTTTGATAACCCAAAAACGTTTAGTTTGTTTATAATGTATAATTTAAATATATTTATATATTGCAAATAATATCGTGTACATACGAAATATAGGTGGGTTAAACTAAAATTTGAATGAAGAATTAAACCGATAGATTTGCAGATAATAGTCTATCTTATAATTATTTCTTTTACAATATTAATTTATGTATTCGACATGTTTGCAGATAACCTATTAATTTGTGTATAAATGACATGTTTGCTAAACCAGTTCATTGATAATGATTTTTTAATCATGATTTATATTGCATCGAAATCAAGTGGTTAAGTATTTACACAAATTGATTTTTTTATGTGGTGAACCAAACTTTAAATTATTGGTTTTGATCCTTTAGACCGTGTCATATTTGGTATTGAATCACGTGTTTTGATTTCTGCAGAATAATTTTAAACTGAGGCATATTCAATAACAAACCACGTGAGTTTAGGTGCACTTGGTTTTGTAAGAAAATTTGGGTTGGGTTGTTAAGTTATTAAACGACTGTGTTTAAGTTTAGTGACATTCAATGGTAAATATGAAAAAGTTAGGGTTAAGTACTAATTGTACTTCAGATATATGTTTTAGAATATATGTAAAAATGACTTATCTTAGAATATAAGATATATGTTTTTGACATTTAATTCAATTTCTCGATTTAATAATTTAAAGATGGTTTTGATGCAGCGATATAGACTCTGATGAAAGAAAATAATAAAACTTATTTTATGGTTACAAATATATAAAATATAATTATTTGGTCAAACAAATTAGTAATGAGCTTATTATAAGCATATATCCATGTAAGGGGTGATTTAGTTTTGTTTGGATGTATGGATAATATCAGTGGCAGAGAATTGTAATTTTTGTGAAAAACTAAAGGGTATTTCCTATTTGTACTCTTGTTTTAATAGATTAGATTGCATAAAGTTATATGTTTGCGCAAATTTGTATAATGTTTTCAGTTAACTCCTTCCAATAAAGACATAAAATGTCACCTACTCAAAGCTTTATATATGATCCACAACCCTCGTAAATATTGTTTTTCTTCCTCTTGAATATTGGTTACTACCTATTGTTTTTAAATTGCATATTTGCATTTGAACTTCATTGTATATACATGCTTGTATATCTATAAATATATAATTAGTCAAATTGATTTGGAGTGGAACAAAACAAAAGCTAAAACATACATATTAATGATCGTCGTCATCAGTTTTTATTTTATGATCATAGTATATATTAAGGGAAATAAGTGGATAAGATCGTGGAATAGAAGAATAATCAAAAAGGAAGATGTGGTCGTTAAAGGTAATCATGCATCACAAGATTTTCTTACGTTTCCGTAATCCATATTGTTTAATTTATATATCAGACTTTAGAGTCATTAGAATATGAAATCCAATTCCATGTTGCATGCAAATATAACACGTATTCCGCATTATATCATATCCAAGTTGCTAAACGACCTACGTAAAGGTTCTCTTTACTTGTGCGTGTCTTTCACATTTTGACTACAACATTTCATAAATATTTTGACTAAATTAAGTATATAGTATATAGGCTATATATGTATGTAGGCTGAACCGAACTCAGAAACTGACTGGATAGTCATCTAAATAGAGCACCGCTGGATTACAAAAGGTTTTAGTCTATTTGAATTTTGATTTTTCAAAAACGTATATCAGCTAATTTTTCTTTTCAATTTGGATTGTTAGGCTTAATATAAATTTGAGTAAAACTAATTAATTTCATACAATAATGTTTTGAATTAATTTTACAATAAATTATAATTTGATTTAATTAAACATACACTAAATTTCTGTTCAGATGTCTATATATGTCAACTTTAGAACAAACTGGCTGAGTATTTTTTGTCTTGGTTACACCAATAATTTGACGCTCTGATCCACTAAAGCAACAAATAAAACAAACAAATAAAACCTTAAGTGAGTTTCCAATTTTCTTGATGAAGTCATCACGTTGTAGGCATTAAAATATGGAAATTAGTTCACTACACTGTTTATTGGTTACTTTAATATGTTTTCTACTTTTTTTACGTACAATCTTCATAAAAGAAATGCCCACTAGCCGGCTAGCTAAATTAAATGCTTTGTTTAATTAAGCTTGATGCTTAAACAAAAATAGTTTAGATACTTCTTGCAACTTGCAGTTAGCAATAATCTTCTATAATGTTTTTTCTCACTTATGCATCTTTTGAGTTTGGTGCTACGTCCCATCGACTATATTGATTTTCATTTCAATCCCACCGATTAAGTGGAATTAATTGATCATCCTGATTTTTGATTTGTTCTTTAACCCTCTAAATTTCTTATTTTCGGGTCAATGTGCCTTAATTTTGAGGGTTTAGTTAGTTTTTTTTTTAGCTAGCTTTGTGCAAACTCGGGCACAGTGAGATTGTTTTCATTAGTTTCGGTTATAGTTTTCCTCCGTTTGGATAAATTCGATTTAATTTGATTTTGGATTAGATTAGAAATCGATTAGGAAGATCATAGATATTGTTTTAGCAAATAAGCCATGTTATTATTTGCAATATGGCAAACTTAATGACATACATATCCACTTTATGTAATAAAAAACTACCAATCATTTGAGAAAAAAAATGATTAATAATCATTATCGTATGCACTTTATGAACTTTTGTAATGAGTACCTTTTGATTTCTCATATTAAAGTATCAACTTACGTCATGTGATGTATACGTATATATAAATTAAACACGATCTCAGTCAGCCTTTACACTGCCAGGGGGAACATTCGAAAGTTTTAAAAGTATTATATCCATGCAAGTTAATCAGAATATTCATAAAAGTTTCAATCAAAACAACATCAAATTGTCTTGATGTCCTCTTGTCCTATTGGTGAGCAATTTTCATCCTCATCCATATTCAACCTAACGCGTTCGTTATTATATATACCGTGTATCAATTATATATTATATATCATTACTAACACATATTTGCATGTGGATTATGTACATGAACATGTTTTCAGAAATATATACATGAATATGTTACATATTAAACGATCTCTTTGTTACGATCTCTTTGTTACGATCTCTTTGTTTGAATCTTAAACTACACAAAAAACTTCATGAAAAGTTTAGTTATAGGAAAAACTCTCTAATTTTAGATTTTGGGGATTAGTCTAGCTCACTATTGTTGATGAATCCCAGTTTTAGCTATTATATATATATATATATATATATATATAGATATATGAAAACACACTTTCACATAAATAATATACAATATATGTATATATACACATCATATGCAATTATTGTGTTAATAATAACGTTAGACATATATTTACACATGTAAGTAACGAAATGCCCCCAAAGAATATTGGCTCTTCAGATAAACCAAAGTACAACGAAGCATCTTCATAGAAAAGTTGCTAAGAAAAGAATCGCCATGTGGCATATCAATTAACCAATTATTAAATTTAACATAATCCATTGTATGCTCGACGTGAATGTGTATAAATACAACTCGGCTTTTAGAAGTAAAACCTCACAAAGACAAGAGTTCTCGAGACGTGGAAAACATTGAGAGAAGAAAACACATCCTCAAAAGCGCAAAACACAAACCGAAGAAGAAATCATACCTCTTTAGTTTTCTACTACAAATTAAACACAGTATGGTGTCTCAAAAGCTGGAGTTTTGCATCGAATTAGTGAAGATTGTTGTCGTTTTTGTCACCACCGTGGCTGCATCAGTAGAAGAAGCTTTCCATAAGCCTCAGCCGGCGCTTCCGGCAGTTCACGACGGTCGCCGTAACAGTTACGCCAACGTTCCCATTCCTCTTGTTGGATTCATGTGATGAGTTTTTATTTTTTTGTTTTGGTCTTGGTCTTGTTAAAGTTAGTAGCCCTCGTGCCATGTGGCATTTTGGAAGTTGTTGATTTGTGTATAAGTTTACCCGGAAGAATCATGAAGAGTAGCTGATGAATAAAATTGTCGATGTTTATAAAATTTTGAATATTAATCGCTTTTTAACTTTATTTAAGAACATTTGAAGCTACTAAGAATAACATTTGAAACCATGTTCTTTACACGAATTCAGGTCTCAGATGAAATATGTAACCAAGTTCAATTTCATATACTGAATAGACTGGTGAAGTTAATTGCCTTTCATTCAAATTTACAATTATTTAAAGAAATAGGTTTCCTCTAGTTTTCTTTTGGGGGGGGGGGGGGAGAAGCGAGTATCTTTTTTTATAAGATGAATTTTGATTTTTAATCTTTTCATGATCTATAAGTCAACTTAGTTTGATTAGTCAAGAAATAAAAGTTTTTATACTCCTTGCGAGTTGCAACAATCTTCACTAATATTTTTTTTCTGACGTATCCATCTTTTGAGTTTGGTGCTACGTCGATCCCATCGACTAATATATTGATATTAAGTGGAATTACTTAATCACCTCTATCTTTTTTTATTTGTTATATAAAGCCCTAATTCTCTTATTTTCGGGTAATTTGCTTTTTCAAGGTTTAATTAGGGGTTGTCTTAGCTAGGTTTGTGAAACTTGGGCACAGTGAAATAAAACTCTTGGTTTTCATTAGTTTGGATTATATTTTTCTTCCATTTGGGTAAGTTTAATATAATTTCTTTCTGTGAATTAGGACGATCATATTCTTTTAGCAATAATTCATGTTGTTATGTGTAAATATCGCAAACTTAATAACATACATACAGACACCCCTTTATGTAATAAACAAATACCACTCATTCGAGAAAAAAAAGAAATAATTGATAATCATTATCGTATGCACTTTATATTTTTATAATCAGCACTTTTTGATCTTTTGTAACGAGAACCTTTTGATTCCTCATAATAAAGTATCAACTTACATAATGTGATGTATATGTTTGTATTAATTAAACAAGATCTTAGTCAGCCTTTACACTGACATGAGAACATACGAAGTTTTGTAAGTATTTTATTCATGGAAGCTAATCAGAATATATATATAAAGGTTTCAATCAAAAACAACATCAAATTGTCTTCATATTATCGTGTCCTATTGGTGCAGAATTTTCATCCTAATCCATATTCAACAAACCCCTTATGTTAGCATATACACTATATATTTAAATAATTCATAACCAACATATATTTCATGTGGATTATAGACATGAACATGTTTTTTCTTTTGATAAATATATACATGACCATGTTGTCAGTTAGACGACCTCTTTATTTGAATCTTATAGAATTATGTGTATTGAGCAAACCACTTGTAGACTTCAGGAAATGATAGATATAGGAAAATCTCTCTAATTTTTTTTAACTAGTAGACTTGTTTATCTAGTTATGGTTGATGAATATCCTTGTTTTTATTTGGTAAAAAACGAATATCCTGGTTTTTACCTATTATATATTGTAGACACAAACATCCCAATGGCCCACGACAACAAAGGAAGGGAGTTGGGCCATCGACAACATAAGCCCACAAGTTGTTTTGAGTCACCAACGGATACTTTGACTGTCAACAGTTCCTCTCTCACTACAAAAAAGCATGGTACGGGTTCAACAATTAAGCTAAAGAACATGTTTGGTCTGCTGGAAGACAAGGACAGCTGAGCCATCTGTTCAGAATATTCTTGAGCATATTCTATTAGGTTAAGTGAGAAGTCTCTGTATAAATTCAACAGCTTTGTACAAGTTCAATATCAATGAAAATGGAGTTTTATCATTAAGTTCACTTTCTGTCTTTCTCTGCATCTTCTTGTTTGTTCTCTGCTTTCATGGTATCAGAGCCATGGAGGCTCCTTCAGACGCTTTCACTCCTGCTACTCTGTCTATCACACAGGTCGTGACTTTGAAGCTTAATGAAACCAACTATCTCTCTTGGAAGCTTCAGTTTGAACAATTTCTTAACAGTCAGCTTCTGTTGGGATACGTCAATGGCTCGACTCCGAGACCTTCTCCAACCATCTCTGTCCGGAATGGCGACGCAGTCACTGAAACAAACAACCCTGCGTTTCTCAAATGGGTTCATACAGATCAGCTGATAATAGCGTGGCTCATAGGTTCTCTGTCTGAAGATTCACTTAAGAGTGTTTATGGTTTGCACTCCTCTCATGACATATGGTACGCTCTGACAAAGAAGTACAACCGCGTGTCCGCAACACGAAGGTTTGACATTCAACGTCGTATACAAACCACTATCAAAGGTTCCATAACCTTATCTCAGTATTTGACAGAAATCAAGTCTCTGTGTGACCAGCTGGACTCTATTGGAGCTCCTATCACTGAACAAGAAAAGATATATGGGGTTCTCAACGGTTTAGGCAGAGAATATGAGTCCGTAGTTACAGTCATTGAAGACTCCATGGACACACCTCCTGGTCCTTGTTTTGAAGACGTGATGTACAAGCTCATAGGGTTTGAAGATAAACTGCAGAAGTATGAGACAAGTCCAGAGGTACTCAACACCAAGCGTTCTACACTGATAGAGGTGGCTATCCAGGTCGTCGCAGAGGTCAGAACAGAGGCGGATATCGTGGTAGAGGATCTTACACTACTCAAGGAAGAGGCTTTCCTCAGCAATTTGGACAGCAGGCTGGCCGTGGAGCTTACTCAGATTCCAATGGTGGCTCTTTCTCTCCACATGATCAACGACCAACCTGTCAGATCTGTGGAAAATATGGCCATCCTGCATATAAATGCTTCAGACGTTTTGATCAGTCCTTCAACGTTAAGGAAATGAAGCATGCCTTAGCTACACTCAGGGGGTATGATGCTTGAAACATATCTGGACTAGAATGGCATCCAGATACAGCTGCTACTCATCATATCACCAATGATCCGCAACACCTACTCTCTGCTCTTCCCTATGAAGGTTCAGACTCTGTTATAGTGGGTAATGGAGACTTTCTTCCTATCACACATATTGGTTCTGTAGCTCTTCCAGCCACCTCAGGTACGTTACCTTTGAATGATGTCTTAGTTTGCCCTGATATTACTAAATCATTATTGTCTGTCTCTAAGCTAACAGATGATTACCCATGTGAATTCACCTTTGATTCTACACATGTGTTTGTTAAGGACAAAGCAACACAATGCCTTCTCAGTCAGGGAAGCAAAGTTAATGGCCTTTACCGTCTGGACAATCCTCAGTTTCTTGCTTATTACTCATCTCGTCAACAGGCTGCGTCTGATCAGATTTGGCATAGGCGGTTAGGGCATGCTCATCTTCAAGTTCTGCAGCATCTATCTACTCTTAAGGCTATCACCATCAATAAGACTTCTTAGTCACTGTGTGAAGCTTGTCGTTTAGGAAAGTCCTGTAAACTTCCTTTTTCTGAGTCAGTTTTTCAAGCTATTAGACCTCTTGAGAGGATACATTGTGATGTGTGGGGTCCTGCTCCAGTTGTTTATGTTCAGGGTTTCAAATACTATGTTGTATTCATTGATAACTACTCAAGATTCTGCTGGCTTTATCCTATTAAATTGAAGTCTGATGTTTTCCCTAAGTTCAAAGTCTTTCAACAACAGGCTGAGAACATTTTTAAACAGAAAATCAGTGTCTTTCAAAGTGATGGGGGTGGTGAGTTTCTCAACAGTCAGTTCATTGCTCACCTCACTCAACATGGAATACAACATTTTGTGTCTTGTCCACACACTCCAGAGCAGAACGGTCTTGCCGAGAGAAAACATCGACATGTTACTGAACTTGGACTCTCTATGCTCTTTCAAGCACATATGCCGGCAAACCTGTGGGTTGATGCCTTTTTAACCGCCAATTTCCTGATCAACCTCATTCCCACGTCTGCAAACAAAGACATGATCAGTCCTTATGCTAAGCTGCATGGTCGAATGCCAATTTACTCAGCTCTAAGAGTATTTGGATGTGCTTGTTTTCCCTACTTGCGTCCATACGCACGTCACAAGTTTGATCCAAAATCTCTGATGTGTGTTTTTCTTGGATACTCTGAACAACACAAGGGTTATCGGTGTCTTTACCCGCCAACAGGGAGAGTCTATTTGAGCCGACATGTTCTTTTTGATGAAAACGAATTTCCGTTTACTGACAAGTTCAGAAGCTTCATTCCCTCTGCTGTGACTCCTCTGCTACAAGCTTGGCATTCCACTACAGAAAAGAACATCATTCCGACTGTGGAACATCTGGCTGTATCAGAAGAAGAGATTGACACTTCTAGAAAGCCTCAGGCGCAAGCAACTCCAAACAATGCTCCTCCACCTGACTTCCCAGAAGAAAACACTCCTCCTCTTAATGAAGATGATCCTTATGTAACTGAGAGTTCAACAGAATCAGACCAAGAAGAACATATATCTACGGATGGCTCTCAGTCACACTCAGATCAGGAAGAAATAGTTCAACCTATACCTGTTTTAGCTTCCCTTCCTCCAAACAATGAACAAGTTCATTCAATGGTCACAAGGGGAAGAGCAAGCATTGTTAAACCAAATCCAAGATACATAATGTACACAGTAAAAGATGTTCCTACTGAACCCAGGACCACTGCACAAGCACTGAAGCATCAAGGGTGGAAAGACGCAATGGCAGAAGAGATTGATACCTGCAGAGAAACAAATACGTTCAGTCTGATACCTCTCCCTGCTGGTGTTACTCCCATAAGCAGTAAATGGGTTCACGGGGTCAAACTACATGCTGACGGGACAGTTAAGAACTTACGATCAAGACTTGTTGCTAAGGGTTGTGAGCAAGAAGAAGGAGTGGACTTTCTGGAAACATACAGTCCAGTGGTCAGAACGGCTACAGTGAGAATGGTTTTGCACTTGGCAGTTATAGAGAGATGGGACATCAAACAATTAGATGTGAAGAATGCTTTTTTACATGGTGATCTGCAAGAGACAGTTTACATGAGTCAACCACCTGGTTTTATAGACAAAACTCATCCTACTCATGTCTGGAAACTACACAAAGCTATATATGGATTAAAGCAGGCTCCAAGGGCTTGGTTTGACAAGTTCAGTTCATACTTAATTGAGTTTGGTTTTGTCTGCAACACCCGTGATCCTTCTCTGTTCACATATCGACATGGCACAAGCATTATGCTACTGCTTCTTTACGTGGACGATATGATTCTTACTGGCAACAAGAAGGATCTTCTCTCAACATTTCTTCAGTCACTAAGTGAGAAGTTCAGGATGAAGGACATGGGGCCTCTGAGTTAGTTCTTGGGGATTCATGCTACTTTTACAGAGAAAGGGTTGTTTCTCAATCAGGCAAAATATGCGACTGATCTTCTTCAAGCTGCGGGCATGTTGGACTGTGCACCGATGCCAACACATCTTCCACTACAGCTGGACAGAGTACCTCACCGTGACACTGCTTTCTCCGACCCTACCTATTTCCGGAGTCTCGCAGGGAAGTTGCAGTACCTCACACTCACCCGACCCGACATACAATTTGCTGTAAATTTCGTATGTCAAAAGATGCATATGCCTACTCTATCCGAATTTCATCTACTGAAGCGTATACTGCGTTACTTGAAAGGAACGATCAACATGGGACTGAGCCTCATGGCTGATACAGACTCCACGTTAAGGGCTTATTGTGATAGTGACTGGGCTGGTTGCCGTGACACAAGAAGATCAACCGGTGGTTTCTGTACATATCTTGGTTCAAACATCATCTCGTGGTCTGCCAAACGTCAAGACACAGTGGCTAGATCATCGACCGAAGTAGAATACCGAACACTTTCAGACACTGCTGCAGAACTGAGTTGGCTCTCTGCCATGTTGACGGAGTTTGGCATCCCTCAATCTCAACCTGCTGAAGCCTACTGCGACAATCTCTCTGCAGTGCACCTCACAGCGAACCCGGTGCTGCACAAAAGAACCAAACACTTTGAGACACACTTTCATTTTGCTCGGGAGCGTGTAGCCATGGGAGCACTCATCGTCAAGCACATTCCTGCAGCTCAACAAGTAGCAGACATCTTTACTAAATCTCTTCCCATCCAAAGCTTTGTTGATCTCAGGTTCAAACTCGGCGTGGAGCAAGCTCCCACCTCGAGTTTGCAGGGGGGTGTAAACACAAACAGCCAAATGGCCCACGACAACAAAGGAAGGGAGTTGGGCCATCGACAACATAAGCCCACAAGTTGTTTTGAGTCACCAACGGATACTTTGACTGTCAACAGCTCCTCTCTCACTACAGAAAAGCATGGTACAGGTTCAACAATTAAGCTAAAGAACAGGTTTGGTCTGCTGGAAGACAAGGACAGCTGAGCCATCTGTTCAGAATATTCTTGAGTATATTCTATTAGGTTAAGTGAGAAGTCTCTGTATAAATTCAACAGCTTTGTACAAGTTCAATATCAATGAAAATGGAGTTTTATCATTAAGTTCACTTTCTGTCTTTCTCTGCATCTTCTTGTTTGTTCTCTGCTTTCATATATAACGTAAATTTAGTGATCAATTGTGATATATACAAGTTACAACTTTTCTTTGCCTGCTCCTATTTGGGATAAATATATGAAAACATATATACAACATAGATATGCCCAAACCGCTACCAGCTAAACCATTAACTTCAGATCTGAAAATCTACATAATCTATTTCTTGAAGACTCCAAAATCTTTAAAAAAATTAAAAAGAACGAGAAGCAAATGAAGTATCAACCTGACGGACATCGTGGTTTTGTGGTTTTGGAACACCAGGACGGTAACCATCGGTAAGAAAAACTTAATTTAAACGTAAGCTGGCCTTTTAGAGAGAAAGGATAGGATTATTTTACACTATATTCTAAATTCGATTTAATTAAGCATACACCAAATTTCTGTTTTTGTTACACACAAAATTTAAAACTCTAAGTGATTTCCCACTTTTCTTGATGAGTCATTAATTATGTTGGTATTGGAATCTGGAAATGAGATCCTCTACACTGTCTATTGGTTACTTTATAAATATTTTTTTTTTTATAACCGAGTGTCCTGACCCCATCGGAGTGGTCCAAACTAAAGATCAAACCGTTAAATGCCTTTAGCAGGATAGGATAAGATCTTCGGTCTCGGGCGCCAGAGCAAGCCCGCATGTGAATTTCTTGGTGGCCAGCGAAGATCGAATCCAGGGTGCCAGTATTGGGGACTACTAGCTCTCCCTCAAGAAAACCACTGTGAGACCATCGCTGGTTTATAAATGTTTTCTACTTTTCTTAGGTACAATCCTTAAAATAATCACCACTAGCTAGGCACAATATAAAGTTTGATCTTGATAGATAAAACTAGGATGAACTTCAACAACTACCACGAAAACATGTGGCATGTGTCTCATGGGCTCTTAGAACATATGGTTAGCTTTTTTTAAGTCAACTAGAACTTATGGTTAGCTAATTTTGGGGATTTGTTTAGTTAAGCTCGAAGTTTAAAGTTTCCTCTTAATTATTTTTTCTCATTTATGCATCTTTTGAGTTTGGTGCTACGTCCCATTGACTATTCTACTCACCCCACCCCGATCTTTATTTTGTTATTTAAAACCCCTACTTTTTAACGTTTAGTTATAAATGGATTGTTTTAGCTAGGTCTGTAAAAACTTGGGGACAGTGAAATAAGACTATTCGTTTTCATTAGTTTGGATTATAGGTAGTTTATTTTCATTTGGATAAGCTTGTTTTACATTTGGTTTTGGATGAGAATTAGGACAATCAAATTGTTTTAGCAGTAATCATATTGTTATTTGCAAATATGGAAAACTTAATGACATATACAGATTCACTTTATGTAATAAAAAACTACTAATCATTTGAGGATAAAGAAATAATTAATAATCACTATCGTATGCACTTTATGAACTTTTGTAATGAGAACCATTTGATTCCTCATAATAAAGTATTAACTTACATCATGTGATGTGTATATATGTATACTAAACAAGATCTTAGTCAGCCTTCCACTACCGAGGGAAACAATACGAAGTTTTGTAAGTATTTTATCCATACAAGTTGTTTTTGTATGAATATGTTAAGAAAAGATATTTGAAATATTATCCATCCAATCAAAAGCAACATCGAATTAAGTTACAAAAACCCCATTGAATTGTCTTCATGTCCTCTTCTCCCATTGGTGCAAAAGTTTCATCCTGATCCATACTCAACAAACCCCGTATGTTATTAAATAATACCATAACTATGTAACTAACTTATGTTTCCAGGTGGATCATATACATGAGCATGTTTTTCTTTTGAAAAATATATACGTGTTATCACAAAAAAGTCGTCAAGTAGTAAGATGAACTTGAAAAATGGTAAGTACCTGAATTTGAAACTTACCATTTTAGATTTATCCGTTTGTATAGCTAATGGACATGAATATCTAATTTTGTGTATTTATTTGTAATTCAATATTATGATCTCCATTAGTTTAAAAAATTGAAAACTCTTTTGTATATATTAAGGAAAATAAGTGGATAAGATTGTGGAATAAATTCACTGCATGACCAAAAACCCTATCTCACCAATACACCTCCTCAGTCTTATATATAATTGCTATATTGCCCTTTTAAATTACCGCCTAAACCGGCTCAAAATAAATGGAAAATAATTATTTTTACTGTTCCCAAGTTAAAAGTGGTCGTTCGTTACCCACACCCTCTCGACATTTACTTTACCTTCTCCCCCAAAGGGCTCTCGACATTGTGTTTGGCAAGGACGGCGGTACAACTTGTTAGTTGGAGTTGAAGGAGCCAATCCAATTCGACTTCGGCGATGCATCGTAGAGGAGAAAAATTGACACAGGTTAGTTATTTTGGTTATTCTATATTTTCTGATTCTGCATTCATATGTGATTGCATCGCAATCGGGTTCTGTAAACAACTGAACCGTAAGCTTGTGGTTTTGTGTTTGTATAGGCTTGTGGTTAATTTTCCTTCTCTATGTCATTCCATATGCATAAGTCTGCAAATACTATACCTTTCAATATGTGTATCGTTGTCTAAATTATTTGGATTTAGTTGTAAATAGATTAGCCTATATGTATTTGTACATAGAGTAGACCACATACATAGTACGTACTTCTAAACACATGTATTAGCCTATATGGAACCAATGCATGTTTACATGCAGAGGTGGTTTGTGTGTTGGTTACGTATTTACAAGGAAAGTAGTCTATATGTATTTATATATAGAGGAGACATAGAACATAGTACAAACTTCTAAACACTTAGTATGGAACTGATGCTTGTTTGTATTCATCAGCAGTTTGTGTTTTTCTGTTTGGATCTTGTGGTGGAAGACGTTGTTGTGCATAAATCAAATAGTACATATGTATGTCGGCATAGTATAGTAATTGTTATGTTAATAATATAGTATGTGTTATAGCAATGGTATTAACGCTTCCCGATTCAATTTCACATAAACGTATTACATAGCTAAGTTAAAAATTATAAGTTCTAGCTATTCTCATAGTATCTCAGAATATAAAATAATTGTGTGTTCATTCTAGTATACCTTTGATTTGTTTGTGTTACCAAAATTTTCTTTTGTTATATGTATGTGTTCGATGAGAACGATTTCTCCGGTTTTTCAAGTTTGGGCGTTGTCTGTATCCGATATGTTTTTCACTTTGGGTACCTCGCCTCGTTTAGTCGTCTATTAGTTTTTCCTTCTTGTGTTTCTAGTTTACGAGGTGACAATGATATAGTATAGACTACGAGTAAAATAGAACACTATAGAGTGATCTATTTTCTGTTAAATGGAATGGATACATATGTTAAGTTGTCCTTCTTGTGTTTGTAGTTTGCGAGGTTACGATGATATAGTATAGCCTACAAACAAAATAGAACAATATGGAGTGATCTATTTTATGTGAAATGGAACGGGACCATTTGTTAGGGGAATTGCATCCTACAACGTTCAAACAAATTATAATTCACTTTATAGCGAGGGTATACTTTTTGGCATACTATGTATTCAGTAAATAGAATAGTATAAGACAATATTCGTAAATAGAATAAATAATTATATTATGAAAACTACATTCGAGTTTCTTCTCGTTGTGTATGCTTTCTATGCATTTCATTACATAAAACTAGTTTTTCCTTTTATACTTTTTTTATACAGATTATTATATTCTTTCTTTGTATCAGGTGTGTAAGGAAGACTTAATGCTACCCAGCAGGTAGTTTGAGACTGGTTTTGAGCATGCTTGTATGAAACAGGTGAATAACTATTTCAACCTCTGTTGGATTGAGCTAATAAAGACTGCCTTATGGTGATTAACTAACGATGTTGAATGCTTCCTAGTTTGGGAGAGTATTGTAGATGGGATTGATACATTCGCTATAATGTTTGTTGATTACCTTCTCTCCCGACAGTTCATTATTTAAATAGAATAACATCCTACGCCTGTAATAGAATAGTACACGTTTGTGCAGAATCAAAACAATTCTATTAAACCTCATGTTATGTTCATATTATGTTATTCTACATGTTATAGTAGAGTATCTTCTTCATTTATGTGAATACATTACTTTATATTTTTGTATATTCTTGTAAACGATTTAGTCTCACTACTTTTCTAACAAAAATGTTTGGGTTTATAGTTCAGTTATTTGGGTTTAGATTTAGTAACTAGACGGTTTGTTAAGGATCTTAGTATTTAAGCGGGTTGGTAGTGTTTAATATTTCCGTTCCATACTATGGCTGATAATTTAAAAATATATATAGTAAAACAATTATAGATTGTATTTGAGTTTATACTTTACTAATTAGTGTTTAGATTTACTATTTATGAGTATGTTGTAGTATTTAGCGGTTGTGGGAGAGTTTTATATCTAGGGGTTAGAGGTTAGGTCAGGGTCCTATACTCCCACATCAGCTAGATATTAAACCTTACACACCCGCTTAAATATTACAACCCAATATAAACTCCTAATTACTAATATGTACTGGGATTACATGTATTTATGGGTTGTAGGTATGGTTATAATCTTATAGTATTTCGAAGATATGGAATAGAAGACCCGATACATATATATGTGATCAGTAAACGTATACGTGGACGGCTTCTCCTTCTTTCATGTGCAATCATTTTCAAGTGTTCTTGACCTTACGTTCTATCGGTTACGTTATTCCCTTCACATATTTACCTAGTACTTGTAGACAGTGGCGGAGGCAGAAAATAATTTTGATGGGGGCATAGATGTGTTTGTATGAGCGCAAAAAAAAATATGATTGGGGGCATCAATAGATTAGGCTTTAAGTTGCACTACTTTTTTAATCTTGTTGGGTTCATTGCCCCCATGTTGATGTACGTGGCTCCGCCACTGTTTGTAGAGAGAAATGATAGAACCGGGTACTTTGTGACACAAATATTAGAAATTACATTATGTCAAAATTAATGACATTTACCTTATTTTACACTCTATATATAGTTATTTGGCAATTTTTTCCATAATTAAGCCTGCAGTCCAGAACAGAAAGAAA
>CAJHQP010001317.1:47500-120863 GCA_905132765.1 Moricandia arvensis | reverse complement strand
ATATCGTTTATGCCCTTAATGAATAAAATATATAAATTATTTAATCTATACTATTATTTGCAAAGTGATTTTTCGCGACGGAGCTCCCACGTTAAAAGTTAGAGCGGTTAATATCGTTTATGCCCTTAATGAATAAAATATATAAATTATTTAAAAATCTATACTATTATTTGCGAAGTGATTTTTCGCAACGGAGCTCCCACGTTAAAAGTTAGAGCGGTTAATATCGTTTATGTCCTTAATGAATAAAATATATAAATTATTTAAAAATAAAAACAAAATTAGAATATTTTTATTAAATAAATAATTAAATTAATAATAATAAGAATTATCCAAAATCAAAAAATTATTGAAAATAAAAAGATAATTCTGTTATATATTTTTTGTTGTTATCCAAAAAAAGAAATCTTATAATAAAAAAATAAAATTAAAAAAAAACTCATAACTAAATATTAATCAAGTAAAATTATTAATTTTATATAATTGAGTGAATTCTAAGATTGATTTATTAATAATGAATATATTATACATAAAAATTTACACATAAAAATTCAAATGGAAATATAAATAATAATTTATCTTTATATTTTTTAAATTAATAATGTATATATTAATAAGTAATTTTTTAAAAAAAATTATGCCAGCATATGCGGGCAACCCACCTAGTAATCATATTATAACTTTATATATTTAATTTTATATATATGCTAGTTTTACAAAATTCAAAATATGTCTTACACAAAAAAAATCGATATTTCTATAGGTATATAAAAATTCTAATAAGTAAATTTTAAACTTATAAAATTAATTTAAAATAGAAGTGAAAATGAAAAACAAAGCAAAATAGTAAATATCGTATAAGTATCATAGCCATTTAATTGTAATGGGCTTATAGTTAATTTTGTGGTTTGGTATAGTTATGTCGCCAAATTTCTCAATCGAGAATAATTTGAAAAGAAAAATAAAATCATAACAAAAGTACCAAGTAAATTTACCATTAATTACAAAAACAATAGTGTGAATGCATATTTTTTCTTTTTTGGTAAAAGTGTGAATGCATATTGACGCGGGTTCTACGTAATTTGTTCATCCGTTTTTCTTACTTTCATTTTTTTCTTTTGGGTCTAAATGTTACTTTGATTTTTCTTTACTTTCATTCGCACTGTATTTTGAATTTTGTAACAAAGATGTAAAATAGGAAATTCAGTGTTTTTGTTTGCAAGCGGGACAAGCTTCCAAATGACTCATCTTAAAACCCCAACGTTTCTCCCTCAAAGAAAATAAAAATCATTCACAAGATCATATACACTGAAAATAGGGAGCAAAAAGAAAATTAAAAAAAAATTGGCAATGGCGTCGAAAGGAATTGCGGATGCGTTCAAGGAACTAGCGGTCATTGTGAATACGCCTGGTTTGGACGTGCCTCTTAAGAACTTCTCTGATGCTTGCTCTCGCTTTTTCGTTTTATTTGAAGTCCTTAAAACAGGAATATTGTTTCCAAGGTTTGCGGAGATAGACTATGTTACCAAGGTATGTATGTCTCCTCGCCCTGACTATGAAAAGAACTTAAAACATAGTTATATATGGTTTGTGTGCGAGATAAATATAACACTTAATGGATAAGAATTTTGAAAACAAGCTCCTGGCCTCCTGTTAATATATTCAAGCTGCACATGCTAAAATACAAAGCTATCTTAATTTTTAGACTTACTGAAAAGTATTGAATATCTAACTTTTTCTTAGGTGAACGATCTTGCCGAGGCGTCGAACTTAACACCGACAATAGAGCTAATGGTTGAGAGAGATATAGAGGCAAACTGTGTCAGGAAAGTTGGTAGTCATACAAGAAACCTTTTGCGGATAAAGCGTAGTCTTGAAATGATGAGAGTTATGTGCGAAGAGCTATTAGACACTGAGTAAGTCTTCTTCTTTGCAACATATTTAATGAAATGCCCTGCACCTTCCATATCCCAAATTGAGTTTGAGTAGTAACTATTTGAAAAACAATCATGTCCAATAGACTTTGGAAAGTTTATATAGATAATATTATTAGAAGTAAAATTTAAAAGACAAATAAATATAGGGTTTTTTAAAAGTTACCCCAGAAACCTTAATTATAAATAAACACATTACAATTGCTTTCTGGCAATGCAGTGCTAGCTTTCTGAGTAAACATTTCTTGTATCATCGTCTTTTATCTTTCAAGATCACAAGATTTGATGTATTTTTTAAATTGATTTGTAGATCTGATCACTCCCTAAGGGATGCAACATTCACGGCTTACAATCAAGTGTTTGCTCCGCACCATGGTTGGGCTATTCAGAAAGCTGTTGCTACAGGAATAGGTTCTCTTCTCCCGAAGACGCTACTATCTGGAATGTTCAATGAAACTGGTAAGTAATGAGCTTTTTGATAGTTTATATTGTTGGAATGAAAAACTTATTAGAAATGGAGAAAGTGTTTAAGTGTTTGAAGAGAAGAGATTTTATGAAGAGGAAACTTCTTTATTACTTGGATGATTCTTGAAAACTTGGATGATACAAAATGAGAAGAGAGTGGAGGTATTTATAGCCTCCAAAGTACAAAATATCTCAAATATTTTATTCCTAAATCTAGAGAATTCTTACTAAATATCTAGATTATTTTATTCTAATTATCTAGATAATTTCAACAATATATCTAGATATTTCTCATAAGGAGGTGGAGGAGTAATCTAGACACATTCTAGAATTTGGGTCAAGTTTGGGCTAAAACATGTTTAGTAGATAATTAGCCCAAATCAAGTTTAATTTTCAACACCCCCTCTTAAACTTGATTTGTTACTCCGAGTAAACTCCTCATCTTGATAAAGTTTTCCCTCTTGAGTGGCTTGGTGAAGATATCAGCTACTTGATCATTTGTCTTCACATACTCCAATTGCACATTCATCTTGGTAACACATTCTCTAATGTAGTGATAACGAGTATCAATGTGCTTACTGCGATCATGGAAGACTGGATTCTTCGCCAATGCTATTGCCGACTTGTTATCAACAAAGATCTTCGTTGGCTCCTCTTGTGGCAGGCTCAACTCCTTTAGCAAGTTTCGTAACCAAATAGCATGGCAAACACATGAAGTAGCCGCTACGTACTCCGCTTCACAAGTAGAGAGGGTAACAATTGGTTGCTTCTTTGACATCCATGTGAAAGCGGTTTCTCCAATGAAAAATACGAAGCCACTTGTGCTTTTCCGGTCATCAACGTCTCCACCCCAGTCACTATCGCTATATCCAAAAAGCTTGTAATCGTCAGAGATAGAGTAATACAAGCCAAAGTTGATTGTACCTTTGATATAGCGTAAGATCCTCTTAGCTGCCTTGAAATGAGTTGTTGTTGGATGCTCCATATATCGACTCACAACTCCAACCGCGTGTAGGATGTCGGGCCTTGTGCAAGTTAGATAACGTAGACTTCCAACTAAGCTCTTAAAGAGTGTTGGATCAACACTCTCTCCTTCTTCTTCCTTTGATAACTTGACTCCACATTCCATTGGTGTACAAACTGGATTTGAGTCTTCCATCTTGAACTTCTTAAGCACTTCTTTAGCATATCCTTCTTGAGTGATGAAGATTCCATTTTCTTCTTGCTTTACTTCAATGCCAAGGTAGTATGACATTAATCCAATATCAGTCATCTCGAACTCCTTTGTCATCTCCATCTTGAAATCTTCAAACATAATCGGATTGGTGCCAGTGAATATCAAGTCATCCACATACAAGCATGCAATCAATATATCGTTGTTTTGGGTTTTGATATAAAGTGCATGCTCATATGGACACTTGATGAAATCTTTTTCCTTGAAGTATTTATCAATCCGAGTATTCCATGCTCTTGGTGCTTGCTTTAATCCATAAAGTGCCTTCTTCAACCTTAAGACTTTGTCTTCTTCTCCTTTGATTTTGTAGCCTTTTGGTTGCTCAATGTAAACTTCTTCCTCTAGGTCTCCATTTAAGAAGGCAGATTTGACATCCATTTGATGTATCCTCCATCTCATTTGGGCTGCCAATGAAATGATTAGCCTAACTGTTTCTAAACGAGCAACTGGAGCAAATACCTCATCATAGTCGATTCCGGCTCTTTGACTATACCCTTTTGCCACCAGTCTCGCCTTGTATCTTTCAACTTCTCCTTTAGAGTTCTTCTTTGCCTTGTACACCCACTTCACACCTATTGCCTTATGCCCATTAGGAAGTGAAGCCAATTCCCATGTATCATTCTTTTGGATTGACTTGATTTCTTCATCCATTGCAGTTTTCCATGACTTCTTTTCTTGAGCTTCTTCAAAGTTCATAGGCTCGCAATCCGCAAAAAGGCAAAATAAAGTGAGATTGTCTTGATTTTCGGTTACCTCATAAATGTCTTGTAGACTTCTAAAACGTGGAGTCCTTTCACTTGAGCTTTCATCTCCTTGAGAACTTGGTGTTGGTGAAGTTGGTGGTGTAGCTGGGTCTTCTCTTGTTTGCTCCAAGTTCTCTTCTTCAAAAGATGGAAAGAAGTTGTAGTCTTCATTATTTGATCTCCAATCCCATTCTCCTTCTTCATCAAAGATGACATTCCGACTTATAATTGTCTTCTTTGTTTCAGGATTGTAGAGTTTGTAGCCTTTGGAGTTAGCATCATACCCAATGAAAATGTACTTCTCACTTTTGTCGTCTAGTTTGCTCCGCTTCTCGTCTGGAACGTGAGCGTGAGCAAGGCTTCCAAAGACTCTTAGGTGTGAGACACCGGGCTTCCTTCCACTCCAAGCTTCTTGTGGTGTCTTTCCAGAAACGCTCTTCGTTGGAGATCGGTTTGATATGTACACCGCACACGCGACTGCTTCTGCCCATAACTCCTTTGGTAGATTTTTACTCTTGAGCATGCTTCTTGCCATCTCAAGAATAGTCCTATTCTTTCTTTCCGCTACTCCATTTTGTTGAGGGGTTCTTGGCACCGTCAATTGTCTTCGGATACCATTATCTTCACAATACTTCAGAAATTCCTTGGACATAAATTCTCCTCCCCGATCGGATCTCATGGTCTTAATCACAAGACCACTTTCCTTCTCAACATGGGTTTTAAACCTTTTGAAATTTTCAAACACTTCTGATTTTTCTTTCAAAAAATAAACCCATGTCTTTCTTGAAAAATCATCAATAAAGAGAAGGAAGTAGTTACTCTTACCAAATGAGCTTGGTTTGATTGGGCCACATACATCTGTATGTATGAGCTCTAATGGTTTTCTTGCTCTTGTCTCCGACTCCTTTGGAAAACTCATTTTGAATTGCTTTCCAAGTAGGCACCCTTCACACACTTGATTTGGATGGTTGATACAAGGTAATCCTCTCACCATTTCTTTCTTAGAAAGTAGCTCTAACCCTCCAAAGTTGAGATGCCCAAACCGAAGATGCCAAAGCCATGACTCCTCCTTGTAGCACATCTTGAGACATCGTGCAATGTCATTTTGAATGTTTAGGATAAACATTCTATTTCTTGACATTGGTACTTTTGTGATGAGATTATTTGCATTATCTCTTAAAGTAAGGTTATTATCCTTTAGTCGAATATCATAACCTTTCTCCAAGAGTTGTCCTAGGCTCAAGATGTTGGTCTTCATGCTTGGGATGTAATAAACACTGGAAATGAATTGATGATCTCCATTCTTTAAGCGGATGAGAATATTACCTTTACCTTTCACCTCCATCTTCGATTCATCTCCCAAAGCCACATTGGTTTTCACCGATTCATCAAGCTCCACAAACATGTTTTTGTTCCCACACATGTGATTGCTAGCACCACTATCAAGGTACCATCTGCTAACTTCATTTGGCTCATCCTTCTTGTAAGCCATCAATAGCATATCTTCTTCATTACTCCTTTCTTCAACATAGTTGGACTTCTCTTCAACTCTATTGTTGTTTGGAGTTTTGCATTCAGAAGCATAATGTCCAAACTTTCCGCAACTATAGCATTTGACGTTTGATTTATCGTACCTTGATTTTGCATTTCCTCTTCCTCGACCTCTTGATGAGCTCTCTCCTCTTTGGTTAAAGTTGTCTTCATATGGTCTCCAACCTCGTCCATTTACACCACGACCTCGTCCTCTGAAATGACCGCCACCACGTCTTGGATGATTTCGACTACTTTCTTCTTTGTGATCAATTCTCATCTTGAGAACTTGCTCAACAATATCCTCTTTCTTCTTCCTCTTTTCTTCATAAGCTTGTAGTGATCCAAGAAGTTGCTCCATCGTCATTGTCTCCAAGTCTTTTGTCTCTTCAATTACGGTAACAATATGCTCAAACTTTGAATCCAGCGATCTAAGAACTTTCTCCATTATTCTCACCTCATCTAACTTCTCACCATTTCTTTTTAGGTTATTAGTAACCGTCAAGACTCTTGAGAAGTAATCTGAGATGAGTTCACCTTCCTTCATCTGTAATGACTCAAATTCTCCTCGTAAAGTTTGTAGACGTACCTTCTTAACTTGTTCTGCTCCCTTGTAAGAGGTCTGAAGCTTCTCCCATGCTTCTTTAGACGTCTTTACTCCAGCAACCTTCTCAAATGTATCTTCATCTAAACCTTGATAGATTAGACAGAGAGCCTTCTTGTCTCTCTTTCTTGAATCTCTCAAACCATCTCTTTGAGCTTGAGATAAACCACCATCATTCTCTGGTTCAATGAAGCCTTTCTCAACTATCTCCCATACATCATGTGCTCCTAAGATAGCCATCATCCTTAAACTCCAATTGTCATAGTTGCTCTTTGTGAGCATTGGAACTTGGAAGGAAACACCACTACTTGCCATCTTCAAAATGATCGTGTAGCTCTGATACCACTTTGTTGGAATGAAAAACTTATTAGAAATGGAGAAAGTGTTTAAGTGTTTGAAGAGAAGAGATTTTATGAAGAGGAAACTTCTTTATTACTTGGATGATTCTTGAAAACTTGGATGATACAAAATGAGAAGAGAGTAGAGGTATTTATAGCCTACAAAGTACAAAATATCTCAAATATTTTATTCCTAAATCTAGAGAATTCTTACTAAATATCTAGATTATTTTATTCTAATTATCTAGATAATTTCAACAATATATCTAGATATTTCTCATAAGGAGGTGGAGGAGTAATCTAGACACATTCTAGAATTTGGGTCAAGTTTGGGCTAAAACATGTTTAGTAGATAATTAGCCCAAATCAAGTTTAATTTTCAACATATATGTCTTAACTGGAATCAGGTCCGGTCCTGAACCAAGCCTAACGAAATATTTACTTTAGAGTCCTTAAAAGTTTTGAAAAAAAATTTACATAGATGAAAATCCCCAAAAAACTTTTTTGTAAGCCCCCAAATTTATAAAAAGAAATTAGTTCAAATCTTTCATAAATTGTCTAGGGTTCCCTAAATCTCAGACCAGCCCTGACTGTAAACAGTATACGGATTGAACCCAAACTAGTTTTCGAGAGCTATAAAAGCAAAATAATCTGGTAATTTAATGCATCTCTAATGGCTAAGAAAAAAAAAATACAATTTATGAAAGCCTTAAAAGAAAATTACAATGATGGTGGGACTCGCTCGCCAGCGTTTGTTACATTTTGACGACTACAAAATCACTGACTATACATTCTTTCATTCCTTCTGAATATTTACAGAGGAAACGTTTAAGAACCATGCTCAAAGCTATGTTACTGCATCAGCAGCGGTAACCAATTATCTCGACAACCTCTTCCTCTCCAAGAACCTTGGTATCGATTGGTGAAGACTCTGTACACTTACATGCCTAGGCTAAGTTTCCTCGGTAAACCATGGTATCCATTGGTAATCACTCTTTTACAATCTCTCTGAGCTATTTCTGTCAATCTATGTAATAAGTTACTACTAATAACAACCGCTTTGATATGTGTTTTAAATTATATTAAGAGTGAATTTCTTAAATATTTCACCGGTTCATTTGCTTGTTATCTTCATAAAAACAAAACTAAACAATGCTCAGCTATATGATAGTGACACCATGCCTTTGTGGGTCTTATTCAAATGTCAAACTTATAATCCTCCGCCATACAACCATTTCAGTTTTTGACTGCACTGGACTTGCAAGAATGCGTTTTTAGGTAATTTATGTATTTGGTATTGTAGTAAACAAACACTAAATATTTAATTTTAAAATGTTTAGATCCTCTAATATCTAACTTTTTCAAGAAACACATATATTAAAAATAGGTAGTAATTCTTATAAATTTACCAAAATAATCTGACCAATCAAATGGTTATGCACTTGCTCACATATGAAAAAATTTGGTTCCCTACAAAACAAATAGTTATTTTCCCCCAAAGCTAGGTCTACATGATTCGGTTGTTCGTTGGAACTAGGATGCATGCGTAAAATGCGTTTCTACGGCTGTATCTATACAGAAACAGAAGTCAACAATTATTTTATATTAAGAGAATATCAAAATCTTGGTTAGAAAACGATATTCTTCACAACATTGAACAATTGGGGTTTCCATCCATGAAATAAAATTGCATTTACAACAATTTCATATTTGTGAAGTTGCTTAAGAAAACACACGATAAAGTCAGGTTTACTTGTCTAGCTATCTTTTACATAAAGATTGTGAAAAGTGCAAGAAAATATCTCATATATAATCTACGAGCAACCAACAACTAGTTTCATATATTAACAAAAGTTCAGGTCATCATAATATAACCTTTTGTTATGGTCAAAAATTACAACCAAGAGGTTCTCTATCAGAGAAACTACAAGATCTCTCCCTCCTCAAGATCGTCGATTCTCATAGCATCAGAAATTTCTGACGACTCCTCATCCGAATCATCATCATCGTTTATTAAAAACAGACCCAACTCAGGTAACCAAGTTCTTGTCGGATCACAGCTACCACAGAGATTAATCATATTCTCGTTAAACATCGAGGCGTTATTCTCTTCTAAGTCAACTTCTTTGACCATCTGTCAACATTTATAGAAATCAAAATCTTGGTTTCTTCCATCTGCTAAAATAATTTTAAGAAACTGCGAAAAGGGTTTCTAAAACTCTGAAAATTACCTTTTCTAGCTTAAGCCGTTGTCTCTCACGTTCCTCTTTCAACTCGGCTTGCGCTCTCATTCTTGCAGCAAGCTTAGCAGCTGCTATCTCTGCTTCAATTCTAGCTTTCTCTGCAATTTTTTAAACGTCAACGGGTAAGAGAAGACCCAAAAGTTTGAGCTTTTTATTACTTCCATTAGAGCATGCAATATAGTGTACCTTCACGTTGAGTTTTCTCCATCTGTTCCTTTTCTATCTGTATTCTAATTAGATCAGATTTGTTACTCTGAGAACAACACCACAACACATCAACTTTTAGTAAAACAGAAGCTGTGGAAGTCTCTTTCTTTGTCTTTGGAATCAAGGAAGTAATGATGATACCTTGTCAAGGACTTTTCGGTGTTTAGCTTTCAAGATGGTCTCTGCAAATTGACACTTGAGTATTGCAGCACGAATAGCCTTCTCAGGTGGCAGCGGAGGCATAGGAGGTAATGGCTTTTTCAACTCTGTAGCATCAGAGAGAGATCCTAAGAAACCATACTACAGGAATCCCATAGATCATAAGAGAGGAATGATAACTTGCCATTATCCAAAGGTGTATCAAGCTGAGAACTGGCACAATCATTCTTTGAGCTTATAGACCCTAAAAAGAAACAAAACAAGTATATAATGTTACAAAAGTAGCAGAAATGGAATCAAGAGGCGTTTAAATGAAACAAGGAAGGAAAAAAAAAGAGCTTATGATTCCTCACCATTGGAATGTGGATCTGACTCGCTAGCCTGTGAACATGAATTGTCTTTTACCAGATAATCCTGTTTCCACAAAAGCATCGAAATTGAATTCCTTTTGCCAATGAAAAGAACAAGAGGAAACTCAAATTCATCAAGGATCAAGCAATAATCTGCTTATACCGTCAATGTAGAAACTTCACTTCCAGATGAGTTACAGGATTTGAGGCATATGCAAGTTATCCTACCACATGAACTACATTTGCAGGCTGAAGTTGGAGTTGAACCTGCATAATATGCATACAGTTATATACACTGGTGAGAAGCCACGAAGCAGAAAAGTAAAATTTCCTGACGTACTACCTTTGCTTGGGTTCTCCACAGTCGAACCAAGGCCCTTCTCAAATTTCTTAATCCTCAACTGAAAATATCAAACATATGTCAATCGTGTCAGTAAAAAAAACTAACCATTATCACAGTAACAAGACAAGCATTACGTTTCTATATCATACCTTTGTTGCTAAAGCTGTCGGTGTGACAACAGGAGTATCCTTTTTTCCCAGCCCTTTAACAGATTTTGACAAAAGAGGAACCTTTTGAGACTTCTCTCTCACCCGTTTTGGCAATTCCACAGAGAACCTCCCAGAGGATGCTGATGTCTCAGGGCTGCTCTGTCTTATACAACCCACTTCAACTGGTTGCCTTTTAGAACCTTCTGTAACTTTGTCCCCGTGTAAATCCGAAACCTTTTTCTTAAGAGATTCCCATCTAGCCTCAAAAATCTCCTGAAGCTCCTTCGCCACATCGTGAACAATATTCTCTGGAGGATTATACCTCAACGCATTGTTAAAAGTCAACCTAACATCCGCTGCAAACTCATCCGCACTGCTATACACATTCTTCAAAAGCTTGGAACTGATAGTGCCTAGATCCATGGGCTTCGATATCACAGAGAAGTAATCAGGAATGTTCAACTTAACAGGATCCACAGGCTCAACAAACAGCCACCCAAACTCGTGCCCCCTCAATGATTTCAACAGGGCAAGACACTGAGTAGACAGAACACGGTTCAGCTTCTGCTTCTTGTTAGGTTGAACCTCCTCTGGCTCGTCAGGTCCACGCTTCCTTGACTGACTCGTAGGTTTAATAACATCTTCTTCTTCTTCACCAATAGGTTTCTCAGTGTTCTTAGAGTTAAACGTTTGGAAAGCTTTGACAGAGCCTTCAGGTCCAAACTTTATCCTCAGTTTGGTTATCCCAACCATTGTTTCTTGATTCGAAAACACCTAAAAGCAAACAACCTTCAGAATCGAACGCTCGAGAAATTAGGGTTTCGAAAATTAGGGTTTATACGTCAAAACGATCAAATCGAATCAACAATTAGATACCCAAAACGAATTTAGAGTGAATCCTGACTAATCTTGGTCAATAAATTTCACGAAAGAACGAAACTAATTAGGGTTTATCGAAATCGATACGACTGCGATGGAAAAAGAGGAAACATAACGCTTCGAAACGGAATTTTTGGGCGAATCTGAGAAGAAAAATGAAACGACAGAGAGAATCGAAGAAGATTTTACCTGGGGAAGGAATTGATCGAACGAGCGAGCGATTATGAGTGAGTTGCACTCGGCCTTAAGCAGAGTGATGAAGAACACTAAAAACGGCGAAGTAACTTTCTCTATTCCCTTTCCTTAGAAGTAAGGCTTTTATAGGCTGGATTAAAAAAAAAGACGTGTTTAGTTAACCCTTAGTTAATCTCTTCTACTACTAAACAAACATAGGAAACATTTAATTAACACAAATCCCTTAAACCACGTCAAAATAACATAAAATAATTAATTACTAAATTTTGATCCGCCCTTTCCAAAGACGGAATTATTTTTTGTTTTAATTTTTTTCTCAAGAATAACTAAACATAGTTAGATATATAATTAGATATAGTTATGAAATAATCATTTTTTTAAATAGGTCCAATGATAATTAAAATAATACTCCAGGATAAGTCAAGGATTAAAAAAATAGGAGTGATGGTGTTTTAATAATATTGACTAAATATATATATATATATATATATATATATATATATATATATATATTATATATATATATATATATATATCAAATAAATCGTTCACGATACTCCAAATACGAATATTAAATTTATGTATTTGAAACGATGAATTTTAGAATGGGAAATTGCACTCTATGACTACCAAAAAAATTATAATTCAATATATAGCCAAAAAAACCTACTTTTTCATTATATCATATATTTTGTATGTAATATTGCTATATTGTCCTCTATTGTAATCGACAAAACCTCAAGAAAAAAATGTTATAAAATAACTCATGTTCATTAGAGAGTCACACACTCTTATAATAGATTTTCTTCTTCTTCTTCTTTGCTTATTCATCTCCCTTTCAGATATCTGCTTCATTTTCATTAGACGAACACATAAACCTCTGTCACAAAGCTTTAATCATTTCTACATGTACAACCGATACAACCATCATCATCATTTGTTTCATTTCGCCACCGTGTCTATTTCTATGTCGTCATCATATTTTTCTCCTCACATCTTTCCATTGTTTTGTAAGTCAGAATCTAGTTTTGTAAGTAAATTAATTGGAAGTTTGGATTTTCTGTTCATAAGAAAATGTTACTTAATTATATTCCATTTGCAATTCAGTATAGTTGACTGCGTGTGTTCATGAAATAGACTCGATGAAGATAACTATGTGAACCTTTATTATTATTTTTTTGTATAAATTTGTAAATAAATCATACTATATATACATGTAAATAAAGTAGTATGGATGTCTATATGCATATTATATATTGTGATGGGTGACTGTGTTGTATATAAATAGAGTAGTACAAATGTTTGTCTGCATAGTATAGTAATTCTTATATTAATAGTATAGTATGTGTTATGGAAGTGGTTTTCAGTTTAAAGGTAATGTGAATTATGATCACCACATAATTGATAATCATATTCTAATAGATGTTGCTTTGCAGTTTTGATGGTGATGACTAATCACAGTAGACCGATGAGTTTATGTCGGCGTGTTAAAAAAGGAGAAGATGAAAAGATAACTCATCGACTATACTATATCCGGTGAAAAAAGATATATAATAGTATATGATCTTTGACGTGTTCGTTAGTATATATTTGCAGTTTGTATCTTACGTGTTAATCATTATTTCAAATTTATATACATTTGTAATTTAAAATGAAATAACTAAACATTAATATTTCATTGGGTTATTCGAAACTGAGTTTAAGCTAATTTGGCGGTAACAAATTAATTCACAGGTCTATTCTACTTTCTATTTTATATAGCATAGTATAATATTACAAAATATTATATATTATTTTCAGATTTTAAATTTATTTAAAATATTATAAGACAAAATTATAGTTTATATTTGGGTTTGGGTTTAGTGATTGGGGTTTAGGGTTTAGTATTTAGGGTTGAGGTTGGGTAATGTTTAGTATTTAGGGGTTGTGAATAGAGTTTTAATCTTATAATTTTTCGACGATATGGAATAAAACACTTGATGCATATATATGTGTTCAATAAACTTATGGATAGTTCCTTGTTCTTTGATGTGGAATATATATTATAGTTTATATTGGGTTTGGGTTTAGATTGGGATTTAGAGTTTAATATATAGGAATAGGGGTTTGGATAATGTTTAGTATTTGTGTTGTGGGTGGAGTTATAGTCCTATACTACTTCGATGATATGGAATAGAAAATTCAGTGTATATGTATGTGGTCAATAAACGTGTGACTTAGATGGCTACTCCTTCTTTCTTGTAAAATAAATTTTCAACATATTTGATCATATATTACATGGACAACGTGGACACATAGTGCACATCTTTACCGGGTAATGGCAAAGAGAAAGAGCATAACCGCATAAATTATGGTGTAAATGTTAATTTTTACATTATGCCAAAATTAATGTCATTTACTTAATTTTCACTCCAAAATTGGCTATTCAGCAAAAAAAAGCCTTTTAGAATCTATCAAGTCACCATAAAAAAGTTGATAAGATATGTAACTACTTACTCAAATTTTATATAAATATAATTCATGTTTGAAAATAAGGCGTGAGTTGGGTAGTAGGTAATGGCCTAGCGAGTTAATAAAAATTAAAAATTAATTAGATTTTTAGTGATTTTTTTTAAACTTTGTGAACCATTTGTATACTTAAAAGATTTTAGGACTATAATGATAATTAGTTATTGTGGTATATTGGTTATGGAAGGGAGTGTTAATTAAATGGTCTGGTCGTCAAATCTGCAAAGGGTCCTTTTGTTTTGTTTTTTTTCATTAGTGGCAGTATCGTAATCAAACTCTCTTCTTCCTAAGGAAACCTTTTAAATTTCCTGCAACTTTCTCCATGTTCTTCATCCGAGTTTCTTCAACAGAAACTATATGTTAGCCTTTTTCTTATTGTTTTTCGTCAAATATACATATTGGTAGGCAGTATTCGATTGAAATCATTCAAAATCCAAATTTCTTTTTAAAAGAAAACGATTTGCTAGCCTAGTATAGCGAAACCGCCATGGTTGCCCACCGCCGAGCGATTCGTCTCCGTGTAATCGCTTACCACAGCTGCATTTTCAAACTACAATTACAAGGATTACCCAGAGAAAAAAACTATAAAAAGTGTAACTGACAAAATATGGGTCCCACCTACATCGTATGTTTCCTATGAAAGTTAAGGGAGTTACGATTAGAAAGTTGGTCTAAAAAAGTGAGTTGATTACGTTATTGTAGGCCACTTTATGACATTCTTTTACACTCAAAGCCATTTACTACATGTAAGGCACATTCATGTGAGTCAACGGTAGTGTTTGGACAATTTTACCCCTAATGTAAACATAATGATCTGTGTTTACGATTCTGATAGCAATTAAACTTTTTATTTTTGTTTCGAAGTTGTTTAAAATTATTTTTTATTTTTTGAACAATTTTTTTGGTTATGTTTGGGATGTGGATACCAACGTGACCATGAATAACGAACAAGAAAGATCTCTTATTTTTGTGGATAGGGAATCAAAGCTTAATGTAGTGGAGAGTAGTCACTTAAACACTGAACATAGATTAAAAAAACTGTAATGTATTGAAAGGCTATGGACATGGACGGCAGTGTATCCACAATCTCAAGGATGAACAATTATAATTTCAAACCAATAACAGTCATGTACATGTCCAGGGGAAAAACAAAGCTTGAGTGTTGTAAAAAAAGTATTGTGGACAAATTGTATAAAATATATTGTGGACAAATTGTATAAAATATATTGTGGACAAGATGTATAGAATATATTGTGGACAAGATTTTTGCAAAGACAAATGTGGAACATGGCCTACTAAAACTAAAACTTATATCAAAAAACTCGAAACTTTCTTCTGAATAAACTTACATGATTGTTTCTCCACAATCAATGATGCTAAAGTTCTTCCTTGTGAAGAAATAAAAAATCTCTCTAGCAACTTGCTTTGGCTCCTTCTCTTTCGCTAACACCAAAGGTGTTCCTCACTATCTGAAAAAATCAAAACATTGGTTTCGAGAGGTTGATGGTGAAGTTAGAGAAATAGACCAAAGTTCAAACATTTGATTTAACGGAGCGTTTGATGAGACACCAAAGATCTGGAACTGATATAATGAACAAACCCAATGACCTGTAGAAACTAGCCAACAAGTAATCGGCACCAATATCCGCCATTGTCAATAATGAACTAGGGTTTTGTTCCCACCATTGATGAATCTTGAATCACAGCATTGAGAGGCTCCACAACCATGGTGGTGACAGGGTAAACTCTGTTTCATTTCGTCACAGGAGAGACCCATCCACGCGTTAGCTATCCACACATCATCCGTCCACATCTTTTACAGATCTGGATTTTGAAATTGAAACTTTGCAGATCTGGATTTTGAAATCCACAACACTAAGAAACCAAAAAAACAAAAACGAGAATTGATTAGAAGGATATAGAATATCAAAAAAAAATTAGAGAATTTAGGATTTAGAACATCAAAAGGTAAGTTACCTTCTTCTTTTTTCTACATTTTTGTATTTTTTTTTGTTGTTGTAATTGTCTTTTTTGTTCTCTTCTTATTATCCAAGATCTGGTTCATTTAGGATTCTAAGGAAGAGAAGAATTTTGCTATGAGTGAGGAAATACAAGAATGGTTCCAAATTCACAAGATTTTGCGGATTTTAGTGTCTTGTTCTTCGACGATTAACAAAAAAAATTTGAGATTTGGGATGAAATTGGTTTGGAGAAGTTTGAATAGAGTTTCGAAAAAAATGATTTGGAAGTGAGGAGTTTTCAACAAGATTAAAGTTAAGTGGGGGAAGAAAGTTACAGATGAGAGAGAGTTTGTGATTTAATCACGTGTAGTTGATAGAGATGATATGATAGGTTGGTTATAATGATGGGTATATTGGTCAGACAACACAATAAAAGTGTTTCACAAGTAGAAAGTGCCTATGTATGAAATTTTAAAGACATAAAATGCCTTTGAATGTAAAAAATTCAAAAAAAGTTACGATTATATCCTTAATGAATGACAAAATCTTCTAAACATTATTTGTGAAGTGATTTGTCATGTGTCATCATTACATTAATTTTGAAAAAATGATGACTCAATGATGACATAGCTTGAAGTTAATTGTGACATGTACATAGACATTTAATGTTGATTTATATTTTTGGTAAGTTTGCTAGAATATAGTAATAACTAATAAATTATCATTAAAATTAATATAATAATAAAAATAAAATTGTAATAATAGTTTACAGTTTTTCTAAATATTAGTTAATTATATTTTTATAATTATATATTTTATTATGACTAACACAGTTTTTAAAAATTGTATGTAGTTAAAAAAAATCAAATCTCAGTTCCATTAGTTTTTTTTAATATCTATAAATTTTAAAAATACTATCATTTTGAAAATTATATACCTAAATATTTCTCTTAATTTATAAAATTTGATTTAATATATTTTAAAAAGAATAAATAGATAATATAGTTCCAAAATTATAATTTTAAATATATACATATATGCTATTAAATTAAAATTTAAAATTAATATTGTAAGCAAATGATAAAATTTCTAAACTATAAAAAATATTTTTAGATATAATTTAAATTTTAAAGATTTTATTTTTGTATTTGGTGTAAGAAAACACCTAGTTCAGTTTGAAAAAGCAGTGGCAAAATAAGTAATATTCCAAGGTAGTATAAGAGTAGATAAGAGTGATTTTGTTTTAATAAAGTAGATCTCGCTTTTTTGTACCTTCAGAGATAAAATTCCCTTTTCGTAATAATGATGTTCAACATTATGAAATGATACTTTTAAGATTTTGTATTTTTATACAAAAACTAGATTTTGATCCCCGTTGTATTTCTCAATTTATAAAAATGCTATATGAATTAATGTTTTCATTATAATATACATTATTATTATATAATCGTATTATACTTTTAAAAAATGATTTTTTATAATTATATAATTTTATCAATTTTTATTTGAGATTTATATATACACTTTTATGTTACAACATCGTCTTCATGTTAAGTGGGTATTTTAAAATGTAACAACATCGTCTTACATTTTATAACCTTGAATACATTTAGACTAAAACCTCTGTATTTGTAATTTCTCAACATAGAGAGATCCAAAATAAATATGAAGATCTTACATCACAATAAAACCTCATCTCACAATAAAAATAAAATCTCGCACTTACGATAGCCCGTCTGACTCTTGTATATGGAAAAAGACTTTAAACTCTCAAAAGCCATATGTACCCGAGCCTTGTCTACTGGATATACAATATGTAACTGATGAAAATGGAGACTTGATAAGAGTTTGTGCAATAAATTGTACACACACAGTCAATAGACACAAACATGGAATAGACTCGTAAATCTCAAAAAAAAAAACTCAAATCAATTCCATTATTCCAAGACCTTGCAAATAAGATGCTAATTAGAATCTTAGTACCATTTTTGTTAAAAAGATAGCCCTAAATTGTACAAGAAACCAATCCCTTTATTCATTTCCAATAGAACCACCAATAAATTCCAAAGCCACTGAATCACTACCCTCCATAATATAATGGAGACTTCTTGACTCGTTTAAATTTTTGGATACATCCTTGATTTTCCTGATTCGCAACTCTGTGATGAATCCTTGACTCTAGATCGCAAATCTCATCCAAATATTGAGATACCATAAACCCCCAAATATGATCCCTAATTTCTCTGCTTTGCTCAATACTACCGTAGGTGCCATAAATCTTGAAAGATACCACCATGAAAGCCTCAATAATATTGTCGACCCCATAGATCTCATTATATACCTTAAATGAAACATCAAAAATCTTGAAGTTCTCTGAAAAATCTGTAGTTTATTTCCTGAAAATATCACCTTCATGGTCACATTAGGATTACACTTTTTGATGCAATATTAACTAAAATCACGCTATAAAGTTAAGAAACATATATAATATGTGAAAATAAAGCTTGCATTTAACAGATTCCATTTAATGGAATTAATTTAAACTAAAAGGTAATGACATTGCTGTAAATACTTTCAAAACAGAAGGACACTTCAAAAGGGACCTTCTGTTTTAATATTATAGATTATCTTACTCGTCAGATCCACGTTTTGTTTAACGAATCATTTTTATTATTATCTGAAAGAATTAAAAAAGAATTACAATATATATGTATTATATAATATATAAACAGGTTGTAATAGTTTTGGAATATACCATTGGAATCGAATTTTTAAATATCCACGTTTTGGTAGCAAAAAAAAAAGCAAAAATAAACATATCATTTAAAATAAACAGTAAAACAACAAAATAAGCTCAGCAAATCAGTTAAGATCTGAGATAATAGGGAGATATCTGTTGTTACCTAATGTACAAAAATAAGCTTAATAGATTAGTCGACTTCTTTGAAAAATCAGTGGCATAGGGTGTAAATAAAAAGGTATCAGAAGGGTTAAAATTAGATAGGATTATGCTTTAATAGAATAGATTAGTAATCACTATTGTATCATCAAAAGATAATATTGGGTCCGGGACAATGTGGTCGAGTGGTAAGAGGAAGGGGTTGAGACGCTAAAATGTTTCATGTTCGATCCACGTGATGTGTGAAACTAAGTCATATTACTCCTGGACACCTACATGGATATGAACTCATGCTTTCGAACCCATTTGAATGTCCGAAGAGAGAATTTATATATGGGTTGCATCTCCCCTTGAGAATTAGTCTGGACCCTTCCATAGATTTGGGATACCCCTAAGTTAAATAGAAAAAAAAAGATAATATTAGTTTATTTACAAAATCCATCTAGATTGAAAATCTAATTTTAAAACAAAAATTATAAAGTATTTGACATACATTAATATTTTAAAATAATTTTTACCTTTATCAAGAAATTGTTATATTTATGCTTCTATCATCAGCTAATAAAACTAAATTAATTCTATACATGTACTCTATAACTATAAGTTAATGTAATTTATAACATTATTTCCCTAATAATAACAATAAGATTTTGTATATGTTTTTTATTTATTCTCATCAGTTTTTTAGTGTACAACAATGCATGGATATTGATATTTGTTTTAAGAAAATAAATGTTTGAATTCAACTTAACTCTTTTAAAAAAGACTGATAAATAGTAAAAAAATTGAAAAATCAAATATATTGATATTAGAAAAACACACATAACACAAACATAATTTTACTGTTGATCCAAATACAGAAAAATTAAAATATTTTTGATAAATGAATGGATGGTAACCATACCTTTTTAAAAAAGTTTTGTAGGGTGACGAAAAAAATATGTTGCAATAATCGAACCAAAATATACAAAAAGAAAGATATAAGGAAGTGAAAAAATAATTTTCCCTTAATACCTCTTTCATAATGTTTCTTCTTAAGTCCGCCCTTAGTAACGTTAGGGGCGAGCCCTTGCGCAAGCGCGGGGCTGGAAACGCAAATGTTGTTTAATCTCTGAATGACTAATCTCTATTTGTAAAATTGTTGTTAAACTTGTGTAGTTGCGTTCCCGAGCTTTGGATATTTGGAGGGTTGGAAATCGGTTCATTATCAGCTAGGTTCATGTGTTGTTGAATAAGTGGAGGACGCTTGGTGAGGAAGACAAGTTCAGATGTGAGTGTTCTTTGAGGTGGCATTTATTAGCGATAAAAAAGCATACTTTCGACGTAGAAACATATTGTATATTTTGTGGCAATATCAATGTTAATGATGGGAGCTCGTGTGTTGTATGCCCACGATAATATTAAATCTATTATTATATAAAAGACCTTGTCTCTCTTCTCCTCTAATACACGTAATCAAATAGTGTAACCTGGAAGCGACACGTGGCATAGGTGACTAAAACTTCCGTTTAATGTGAGTTTGGTTGTTTGGGCCTCTGTCTAATTTTATAGCCCTTTTGTTTGGTTAAAATTATCAGCCCGTTAAAGAGCACGTCGAGTCCTCCCAAGCCGTCTTCTTTTTGGAGCTAGAGAGAGTTCATCACACGTTTCATTCCCAGCCGTCCTGGAGATTTGTTTTGTTTAGTCGGCGTGCTGATTCAGCTCTTCCGCTCACTGGTATCCCATCACGCCCTTTCAAATCCTTTCCATCAAGTAGAAACTGCACCAATTATGGATCCATTGCATTTATCATGTTATTAACTCATTCCACCACGATATCAACTTAATTGTGTTCTAATCTTCTGAGAGGCGGTGTCTCTGCAAGTATAAAAAGGTATCCTTTCCTCCTCTAGAAACCATCTTCATTGTTTCTGGTAGGCCAGGAACGTTAGGCGCGGTGAGGAACACAGGTGTCTTGATATGCTCATGGTGGATGTCAATGTAAGGAACCTGTTATTAGAATCTTTATAATCGTGTAGTTATTAAAATACGTTGAACTACTCTCCCTTTCTACATTCTGAGATTTATTTAACTACTTTTCAGGCGATATGCAAGCCACCATTAACGCTTCTGGGATTCCAACATTCCAGCCTAGGCTCACGGCTGGTGTAGAAAATTTACATAAATATAAGTCTCCAAATCATGTGGAAGCATTGGAGAACCAGAGTTCTTCGGTTTGTGTCTGAAGAATCTTGAAAAGATTGAGCGTAGGACATGCAGGAATATAGTTGACTTGGTTCTGCTCAAAGTTTAAGATATTTGTCAATCTCTTGACTTTATGTTGATCTATGATGGTGGTAACAAAGACGGATTGGCTCATTTCACGAACAATTCTAGATGCAATAATACTTTAAAGATGTAAGATTTGCGTCTACCTATGGATTTGATGGGCGAACATCTCGTCTCTTTCGCTGCGAATTTCAAATCTTTATCTACTTTTAGGCTTACAAGCTGTTACTTCCTGACTGGTTACAGTGTAAAGGTCTTAGCTTTAAGCTTTAGTTCGAGTCTTGAAGAGCTTTCTTTATGTAGCTGTGACACAGTTGAGAGAGAACCAGGTTTGTTGGTGACGTTATGACTGCATTAGGGGAGGTTAAGGAAACTGGAACTGTCCCGAGTGGTTGTTTGACAAAGAAGTTGTTTTGATGTTATCTTCTTGCGGTGTCTTGGTTGAGTTGGATTTGAGAGGGTGCAAGCACTTGACAGGTTCGGTGTTGGTTTCTTTTAACAAAAGCTGTATGAAGTTGAGGAGTTTAGTCATTGCTAGGTGTAGACTGATGAAGTGGAGTCTTTTGTTATGAAGGCACTATGCTCGAAGAAGATTGTAGTTGAGGAGAACAAGATTACAGAAGCTGCCATGAAATGGAATTTGAGTAAGTTGATTGAAGTTGTTTCTCTTGATTCAAATGTTCCTTGGTAGTTACTTTGGTTAGTGTTTGATCAAGAAAAGCAACATATGCCCCACACAACAAAACTGTACGTGAATTACATAAGTGTGTATATTACATGAATAAAGTGGAAACTCAGTGATGTGTATTTTTGTTTTCTCAATAGATTAGGGATGTGAATGTACATTGTGTAAAATATTTTGTTGAAAATTTGTAAACTCGTATGGATTCTGAAATATGCAGAAGGAAAAGATCTTGCAACTAATTTTAGCAATGATTTCTATAAACAATTCTTAATAAATATGGGTTTTGCTGATAATATTGGGCTTTAGAGTCATCAAGAAGAGACATTTCAAACTAATGTATAAGAATTTGAATGTTTGAACTTCATTGGATACACTTTTTATCTGTTTTGTCGAGAAATAAGAAAAATATATAATAGTTACATAAAAAGCAAAAAAGAAAAGAAAAAAGAAAGACATCATGACTTATGACATTTTACATATATTTTTCTTAGTTATCAACTTATATGTTAATTAAATCTATCAAAATTATTATTTGCGAAATAGTTTTTCGCATTCGATTTCTCACGTTAGTAGTTAGAATGGATAATGTTATTGATATCTTTAACAGAAATAATTACATATGATTAGTCATAAATTTAAAACTAATTTTATTAATTTAATAGTTAACATTATCTAAGAATAGTTTATATTATGTTATTCAAAAAAATCTAAAACAAATTTTATTAATTTATTAATTATCTTTATCTAAAACTAGTTTACTATGTTATCTAAAATTATTATGTCTGCATATGCTGACAAAACACCTAGAAATCACAATTACACCTTCTTCACCTGTAAAAAGACTTAACAATAATATACATTATGTTTTCTTTTTGACATCATTTTTCCCGTTTATCCATAGACAAACATGTTCGGTTGGACATAAACACTTCGAATCACCAAATAATATATCCCCATCATATATGTTGAATAATGTGTATACAGGAGTTTAAACACAAGGATAACTTATAGGATAATTTATTTGTCTACAAATTTGGAGACTTATATTTATGTAAATTACTTCAAAACAAATATTCCTCGCTACATATTTTACAGCTATATTTATGTCTATGGTGGCTTACGGTAAAATGGCAATAAGAAGTCGGAAAAAAAATCTCCACAATATTATGACAATGTAACAAATAATGAATCTCACGAGTTTTTTTTTTTTTTTTTAAATTCATTAGATTTATACCAACGAAAATAGAAAATAATGAATCTCAGAATTTTTTTCCTTTTGGAGTACCGAATTTAAAAGTTAACCTAGAAATATAAAAACAATAAGTAATGATTACTACATATATAATCAAAATAGAGATCTAACAAACAGTTTGAAAAAATTCGATTTAGTGATGATACATAATATAACTTGAGTTTAGTGAAAATAAATAGAGAAATATATAAGAACGAAAAGGCAAAATTCTATTTACCATATTTTTGCTTTTTCTAACATTTCATCAATTCGAAAAAGAGAGAATCTCTGTAAATTTGCTTTCCATTTTTAGGTCAATAAGCTCAAAGTCAGTTTTTTTTTTTAAAAAATGATGAAAACCAAAAAATTAAATATTAAAACAAATATTTTAGAATACTTTAAAAAATAATAATAACATATAAATCTATGGAATATATTATTGCACATAATCTCGCCTATTTTAATGACATATAAATTTATGGAATATATTATTGCACATAATCTCGCCTATTTTGTCAAAGTTTTGTGTTTCTCATACTACTGATTAGTTTGTTTATTTTTTAGTTATTGTAGCTTGATGCATGTGTTTCTTGCAAATGATGTTTTTATCCATCTGATTCAGTAAACTAAACAAGCACATTGATTCCAAGAATGCTCTTTAGCTTCTGTGAGGAAACACTAATGGTTGATTTTTAAAGAGTCCACATGAATTTCTCTTTCAGATTCATAAGGTTAAACCACAACAGTTTTATGTTAATTTTTTACTTTACTCACTGTTACAAGTCAAAGAACGTTGCCACCGTTTATAACATCGCCAGAACATTGTTGAGAACTAACCCAAATCTAGCAAGCCATGCCAAGCTGACCACAAATGTAGTGGAAGCCACTAACTAAACGCAACATGACCGATGAAAAACTAAGCTTACATCTTCTGAAACCCGTTTAAGTTACGCTCAATCTGCAGAGGTCAAAATGATGTGCAGTGTCCTTACTGCACCACCCGGTTTGTTCCAAACTATGAAGTAAACATATGTGATTTATGTGATATTGCAGGTTGCTTTGCTCTCTGTATTAAGATCCATGATCAATTCAGATTTGTAATTCTGAGAACTTCATGTGGTTCTCTGCAGGGATGAAGTCAATTAAGTACATGAAAATTAATTTGTCAGAGTTATATACATATTTTACAATATGTAGCTGTGATTATAATTGTAGAACTATTAACTGTATTATATATTGTTTTGAACAAAAACTTAGTTCATAAATGGAAACGTCATAGTGAAATAGTCAAATCTGTATGTTCTGGGTCGATGTCCATGATTCTCTTTAAAACTACAATTAAATATTTATTCAATGTGTTTTTTTTTGGCTTTTTATTTCAATTATAATATGAGAATTTAAAATACCTCTAAATTGTCCAATTCAGATCGATGACTCTAACAGTCAGTGTATGAGATTAAATAAAAAATCTTTACTTAATCTATACACGATTTAATATAAAGAAAACAATTTTGACATTAAATATGGGATCCAATTTTCTAAAAGGAAACAACATGAAGACCATTTGAAGCCCTCACAACATCTCAATGCCATAACTCCTTAATACATAAACAACTATTGTAAACAAGCAAAATATATATTACCACTTATAATGTTTCCTTACCTACAACTTTCAAAAAAAAAAAATCATTATCATACACATTTTTTGAAATGTAAGTCTAAGACACAAACCACAAAATCTTACAAAAAAAAATAGTAACCAAGATCACAAGTAAAGTATATCCCGCCCGTAGGGCGGGCCGACCCTAGTATCTAATATATTAAAACAGCTAACTTATTAAAACAGATAATATCTAATATATTAAAACAGAGTCCTATTTTTTATCTACTTATAAGTAGTTTAGGTTGCACCATTACATTTTTTAATTTCTTATTTATTCTCCTACAACTAACTTAATTATTATTAAATATATATTATATCTAACCAATTATCTAATACTTTCAAAATAAGATATCAGAAAATATATTCTTAAGTATCTTTTCATAAGATTAGATTTTAATAATATCTTTTAATATCTTTTATTTAAAATATAAATATACATTTTTTTTTAAATAATAAAGCCATTATCAATATTAACTATATTTAAAAACGAAAAATTATTCATTATTCATTTATATAATAAAAATCTATAATATTTATATATATATAATTTATATTTATAATTAAATTACTACACCAAGTAATAAATATAAGGTAACTTAATTCATTAATTAACTATTTATAAGTTATAAAATAACAGAATAAATTATATTTATGAATTTTACAATATACTTCAACTTATTAAACAATATTAAAATATGATATATGAACTAATAAATCATTTCATAAGTTAATATACACTATTAAATTAAAATATTAAAAATAATTAACATATTTTTCATGTATGAGACGAGTATAATAACAATAGTTAATTTGTATAATAATGTTGAAAAAAAAATATAATAATAAAATAAAATTTTACGAATATTTAAAATTAAAAATTTGTATTATAATATATGAAGCAGGTTATATAAATTAATTATCTTATTTTCATAAAATTAATATTAATGTAAATTTTATTTTTATTATATATACTTCAAAACAAATATTATTATTTAGATTAATAAATAATAAAAATCTAATAAGAAACATTAAAGTGCGAGTCAAAATCCATCTCACATTCATGTATATATTTTTAATTTAGTATGTATCATCTCGAATATTGATCCATTACGCTTACAATGCGGGTCAAAATCCATCTCACATTCATTCATGTATCTATTTCTAATTTAGTATGTATCCTCTCGAATATTGATCCATTACGCTTACAATAAAATGATAAATTAGTTTGACTAACTTTTGTAAAATAAGAGCATAACATTCATATTATATATCCACCATTCATCTAAACATTCATAAATTATAATACTTTAAATATAAAAATTTAAGTCAAATTGTATTACATAGTGACCACCCATATGTTCAAGCAGTAGTCGGGTCCCAAATTTTAGCGTATTTTGCGGATTTTATAAAAAAATTAAATAACGTGTTTAAAGAAAAAAATAAACCGAACTCCATATAAAGTCATGAGTTAGTCAGTTTAATCGTGGGTACGGGTCGTGACCCGAAACACTGGATATAACGCTTCATTTGTAACATTTAAATGTAGATAAATAATCAAAAATGCAAATTTATTTCATATAATTTGGTTTGTGTCGAAAATAATCTCGCGCTTTGAAAGCGCGGGTCAAAATCTAATTTATTTTTAATATTGAGTTTCACTAATGTTAAAGATATACTACGCCTTGGTATATTCTATGGTCCAGTTTTCCTGAAATTAATTTATCGAGATTTTTGCTTTTTTAATTGTTTGGTTCGCGTATGTCTCTCTACTTGCTCTCTAAGTCTTTGTTTATGGCCACTGTTCAATTTTTAATAAGTTCTCTTTACAAATGTTTTCCCTTTTATTGATATTTCCATGCATATCACTGAATCTTCTTCATTCTCCTTCTTTGCTTCTATGTTATTATTTTGTTCCTCAAATCTAAAATATAGTAGTTTGCTTAAGTTATTGAATACAGTGTTGAATTGTCTCGCAATTTGAAGATACAACCTTAGTTTTGCAAACCTTGATCAACATATGTGGCATGTCATGGCAAAGATAAACGACAAATTGAGTTGCTTAAGTTTCAAAGTGTTTCAATGAAATTGCGATCTTTCATTAGCTAACTTCATGTAATCTATATCATGACCTCGAACAACTTACCAGGGTCTCTCCCATTAACTTACCTCCTCCATAATTATTTCTGAATATAAACTAATAGGTGCATAACCTCCCTTTAACTTACCAGAGACACTGTTGGAAATGGTAGGTGTGTTCGTTTCTGAGTGTTTCATACTTTATGACAACAATCCCATTTGGGGGAACACGTATGTTGCAGCGCATGATACGTAAGACCATCGATTTTGTTGCAAGACATTCACGATCTGAGCTTCACAGACGAAGTGACCTTTCTGAGTCTTCAAGAATGATGTTAGAGGAAGCATTAGTGTTGACGTGATGGGACTTCAAAGGTCAAGTTTTAGTTTAGAAACCACATATAAAACTTCATAGCAGGTTATGAGTAATTATAGATGTCCATGGTTTTTCTATATAAGCTAGATATTAAAACCCCATGTAGGTGTATAACAGGTGGGCAATAGTGGTGTTTATATATTAGAAAGCGATATTCAAATAAGTGACGCCCTCAACTATGTAATGAAGCAAAAGATTCGAATCCGTAAAACTTTAACGTTGTAAGTTCCTGAATTTGAAGAATGTCCACTTACCTATTTGTAAGTTCCTGGATGGCATAAATGTTGGTATCAAAATATAACCTGGCTGCGGGTGTGGAGTTAAGGTACCTGCAGAGTAGCGAGCATATATGGTAGTTATGACCAGAAACTGCAAAGTACGTAAGATCAAGTTGGGGTTGTCATAAAAAACAGTGGTTGTCTCTATATGATTATGTGTAAGACATTGTAGCAAACTTTGAAATATTTTTGGATTCACGGTCGTCACTACCATCGCTTAGTTGTGTCACCTGATATTAGATGACACCACAAAGTTTCTGAGCTGAAAATAGAAACATAATGGAGTCAGTATCTGGCTGAAAAACACTGAGATAAACTAAAGCCTCGAATGTCATGGTTTAACCAGGATGATGCAACTGGTTGATAATTTTGACTATCAGGGACCATTATTTTATGCAAGCTCCTTTGCAACTCCCGAATATGATAATATCACATAACGATTAACAAAAAGACCAGCATTTAAGTGAATGAACCAATATATCCAAGAATATGAGTAATCAAGACACACCCTTTAAGACACGCAAAATCGCCTCTGATGGGACATCTTTATGCTACAAACTTTGAAAGTCTGGTGGAATGAGAAAGCTAATCACTTTGAGAAGCAATGGAGCGTACCGAATGTTAAGGAAATTATCGAGAGTTGCAATGTTTTCCATTTGAAAATTAATTATCTTATTTAGCAATGTATTGTGTATGTACAAAGAGAGGATAAAGTCTTTCAAATATTATATACCCGAATACGGCAAGACTGAGAGAGTTTGGCTTTACGTTATCTTTAAGTGGCTACAAAATCAAGATTCAATATAAGAAGCAAGAGCCAAGATTTAAGAATAAATGCCACGGAAAAAACAAATAAAATTCCACAATGATGAAAACTTTGTGCTTCGGCAAGCTAATAGAGGAAAAGGCTGCCAACAATCTCTTAAGATGAAAGGCTGAGACTGATATCATGAAAAGATTGAGATTAGGGTGGAAGGAATGCAATCATAATTGAGATGTAGGAGATAAATATTAAATGATATAAGCCATTAACTTCAAGGTTGATGAAGTTAGATCTCATCGCCACAAATTTGAGCGATTAGAGAGAGCGAGAGAAAGTAGACCGTCTCGACAAGTGTGGGAGGAAGAGGAAGAGAAAAAGATCAGGGATTTAGGGATTTTTTTGTTGGTAGGGATTATATGTGGAAAAAAATATAGAAAATCAAGGATTACGATTTGAGGCCTATTGATATTTTTTAAAGCGAATTAAATAGTTAAAGGACTCACAAATCTGGGGACGACACTCTTAGAAGAGAGGAAAGTGTCCTTTTATATATACTAGAAATATAGTCCCCGCGCAAGCGCGGAGCCGAATCCGTTTTTATGTTTTATGTGTGTATGAGATTTTGTTGTTCGTATCTTGTCTAAATCTTTGTTTTTTTTTTGCGTATTGCATTATTGGAGTCATCACTTCCATTGAGTTCACTTTCATTTGTTATTTCTTCAAGTGAAGTGTAATTTAAGTGTAATTTTCATTAGAAAACCGAATAAAAATCAAGAAGATTACGACATTAAGTTATGTACATAAGATGGTTTGAAGATCATCCCTAAAAATTTTTGTACTACTTTTTGAAAATTCTAATTTATATGTAGAGATGAAATCTTTAATTTGTTTGTTGACATTGAATAATAATGTAACGTCCCGACCGTCCACGGTTAATGGGCTGCCCATGTCCTCGCTCTCGACCCGTGGATCCCATCCCATCTAACGATCGGTTCGTTAATTTTTCCAAAGTCTCCAAATCATTGTTTATTGACCCTACAATCACCACCTGACTTTCCTCGTGTTTTGGATTCACTCGCATGGTATTGTGAATCATTTCCCGATAGGTCATTCATCCTTTCACTATACCAACCTAAGCACGCTTAACTCTGGAGTTCTAAACGGATGTGTGACGAAAAAGGTAAGTCAACTTTAGTGACATAGATAGCTAAATCAATTCTTTTAAGCCTTTTATATATATATATATATCACAGCTCAGGATGTTACAATTCACTTCTTTTCAAAGAACAAAACGTCCTCGTTGTGCCCCACGACAGGTCCCAAGTTTCCTCTCAGGTTAAAATCGAAATGACTAACCAGCTCTAATACCACTTGTAATGCCTCGACCGCCATGCCTCATTCAAAATAAGTAAAAATTCCCCATCATTTTAAAAAAAAATCTCTTGTACTTGAGTTGATTATGTCAATTAAATAAACACCGAAGTGAATCTTTTAATATGCAACATACGATTTAAAAAATAAATGTGAGACCCACTTAATGTTGATGTGGACACCCTTAGAAAAGATCAAACTGTAATATTATTATATAAAATTTGGTTTCTAGTTTACAAAATCTCATGTAGCTTAGTTGGTTATGTCAATCATATAAACATTGAGGTTAAGGGTTCGAATCTCATAACATGCTATATATCATTTTTTTTTAAAAAATATGTGGCATCCACTTAACGCTGACGTGGCAGCATGGGGGAGACTCAACTCTCCCATTATAATATAGATTAGAGATTTTTTTCCGCACTACGTATGGATTACATACTATAATTTTTTTTTTACAAATTTATTTCTAGTATTATTTTTACTTAGATATTTTCTTTTATAATTGAATTATTGTTTTCATTGCACTATGTATGTATATATTATAAAATTCACAGATGGTTCTAACATTTAGAGAATGAATTGTTTCAGTTAGAGCTTTAACAGAGTTTTATTATGTTAGAATTTTATATGACATAATTTTTTTGTTACTCTAATTTTTGAATAGTTGCATATTCACTTATAATTAAAATATTTAAATGTAAGTAACTTATAAAAATAATTAACATGAGTTTTATTTTTTGCATAATGGAGAAAAAGAATGATAGTATGTAACTTCATGAGTTTGGAAAAACAATAATAAATATATAATAATTTTAGGTGTTATATTATTTTCTTTATCATTTCTGTTACTAAAGTCAGTAAAATATTATGTTTTTTATTTAAATGAAATATTTTAAATTTTTGTTGTTTATTCAAAATGGTTGACTTTGTTGCCGGATGAATTTTGTAAAGACTTGATATTTAAAAAAAACTATATTTTTTTTTTACTTTTTGTTTCTATTAGGTGAAGTTGATAAATAATATATTTTGTTGGTAATGGTGTTTCTTTAAATATTTTTTTTAACTTTGTAGACAACTTGAAAATATCTTTCCAAAAATCATATACAAAGTTTTGATTTCTTCTTTGATAATAGAACTTGTATTTTTGGTAAAATAAAGTTATGATTTTTTTTAGTAATGGTTAATTCGTAGTGACTCTTGAATTTGTGAATTTTACCTTTTTGTTTGTTGTTGTGTCTCATATATATATATATATTTTATAGCCTTTTAGCAATTCTTATTCAAATTGGTGTTAATTGTTAATTTGTACACTATTTTAATATATGAGAAGTGTAGTTTTTGGAAATTTTTATCCAAAAATTATATATTCATCAAATATGAAAAGAAATATTGATTTTAATTTTTTTTATATCTATATTTTTGGTTGTTTATTATTTGACATTTTATGTTATTTAGTACTATTATCTCCTTTTATATATTTTAATATCTTAGTTCTACATTTTCTTTATAGCTTGTTAGAGATTTTTTTTCTTTAAGTATTATGATAATGTTTGTGTATTATATGCATAGAAATAAAATTTAATGTTCATCAAAAAGAAATATGCAATAATAATTTTGTTTATTTTAGTTAAGAGTATGACTTTCTTAATATTTATAATATTAATGTAAAATATTTAGCATTCATACAAAATTTATATTTTGGGCGTATATGTTAAATGATCCATTAATTTATTACTTACCATTTTAAAAACAATTCAGTATAATTTATGGAATATGTTTTGGATAAATACTTGTATTCATTAAAATTCTTTATTTCACCCACTTACTATGTTACTCATATCAAATATATAACGTATTATATTGTTTATTTAATGTTTATGTGTTACTAAAAACAAGATATAAGTGGCCATCTTGTTATAGAACCATAGATCAAATTCTATTTGAAACTGAGGAAACTAAAAGTTATTATTTATTACTTAACCGTAATTTTGAAAGTTTTGAATTACTAAGTATTATTTTACATATATCAGTATACAAATATAAGAAATTTTATTTAGTTTTTTTCTAGGAATAATCAAATTCAGCATAGGAATACAAATCGGGAAATATTCAAACAAATTGATAATCCATATACTGTAAAATCCTTTTGTTCTTCTACGACTACGACATTAGCATGATCAAAACATGAAACAAATATTTCTTATTCTTCAAGTGCAGTATTTACCAGACGTTTTCTTGTCTCTTACAATTGTTCAAAAAAACAAAAAAAGTGAATGTCTATATAATTACATTTCCAAGCCTTGGACGAATGTTTTCTTCTGGCCATGTTATGTTCGAGTACCTAACATTTCTCCAAAATAAAATAAACAAGACTATATTTATCTACTTACACAATATACTCTTATGACTTACGAAATATTATATGAGTACTACAATATAAAATCACTAAAATTAATCACCCTGGAGCTCAAAGATGTAGATTATGAACATTATTGATTCATTTTTTCTGATCCTAGTAATCAGTCCTTGAAGACTCAAAAACTGATCAGATACATTTTATATTGTCATTTTAAGAAAGTAATTTATATAATTATTTTAAGTTCTTAGAATGTTACATGATAGCTTTTTGCTATATTTATTATATGGAGTTTTTGAACCCTTAGATTTCAAAACTTTAGCTTAGCATATAGGTAATAATGAGTATATTTTATATTTATATCACATGTTTAATTTTCAGTTTGATTTCTTAGTTAGGCTTTTAAATACAAAAGATTGATATATTTCAAACCAAACACCAATTTTGAATCGGAAAGAAAATGTAATTAGAATTTGAAGACTCTTTATATAGTTTTCAAATTTGATTTATAAAATTTGTTTCAAAAAAGAATCTAATACCAATTGAAATTATAATACAACCTAGTCATATGGTCGTTATATAGATTTACTATTTGTCTTTTTAACATTATTTAGATCATTGTGAATGTGCAATTCTCATCGTGCATTTATATATCTTAGCTTGTGCTTCTTATTTAGTAGAAAACTTAGATTGTGAGCTTCTTTCGTGACTGGATAGTCTCAACCCTTTGCTTAGTCATGCAAGTTCTTTCAATTGTATTTTGTGAATCTTGATGGTGACTCAAAATTTCTGAGGTTGATTGAGAGTCTTACTTATGTTCGTTTAGTCTCTTGGGTGTTTCTTTAGCAACCGCCGGCTTATTGCTTCAGATTTTAGGTTTCATCTAAACTGCCGACTTGGTTTATCTCTTTTGAGGTCTTGGTTCTGATGTTTCAGACTTGTATCCACCCATGTTTGAGTTTGTAATGCGTTTGATTGATAAAACTTCAGATGAAAAAAAAAAGATGGCAAAGTTGACATATACACAAACAACTATAAAAATACACACACCAAGACATGGTTTATTATTCTCTTCATGAAACTCTTCACTTCTTGGACCCTTAACCTTAAACAATGATTTTGTGATTCTTAAGCTTGATTCTTCAGATTATCAACTTTCCTTTTTGCTTCTCCAAGGTTTGACAACATCTTATGTTATAATTCCTAGATAATGCATTCTCCTCTTCAATCAGTTTGATCCATCTCTTTAGGTTTTCCACAGAACACTTACATATTCATAAAATATAAAACAAAAATATTAAGTCCAAAATCATTATTTGTGTTTTGCTACTGAAACCGGGTAATCAGGATGGCATAACACGCTTCTTGACATTACTTGATTTGCATCAGTTTTTTGCAACTCTATTGCTACATTATCTCCAGCTCTCGAAATGGTGAAACCCTGAGAGCCACGCTCCAGAGACCGCACGATTCCTTGATCTCCTGTTGGCATAACCATTACCTAACAGAAAGTTCAAGTAATGTAAGCCATTAGTTGAATCAGTCTCATTAGTATCTTTAAAGAATATGCACATCCATAAGAAAGTTTTTCGATTTAAAGCTAATGAAAACAAAAGAACTTGAAAACCTATAACACCTAAACATAACTTTCTCGGAACAAAATATTTGTGTCCAGGAGAGTCTAACAAAACAACATGATGTGTTTTAGTTTTGAAATAAGCAACAGACACGATTATTGTTATCCACGTTCCCTCTCATCTAACGCCAACACATATGCAAAGGACCCTTTGCCATGGTAGGATTAAGAACACATTAATGTCAAGCAAACAGAGCAGAATTATGCATTTTACAGTTTCTAGAATTAAGAGAAAAAAATGTTACGTGCAACTTTGCTTATTTCTCAAACTTATGCATTTTCTTTTGAGATGTTCTTCCCAGTAGATGCAGTAGCAGGGGCGGACACAGGTATATCTTAGGTGGGGCAAGTGCCACACACTGCTTTTTATATTTTGTTCAACAATTACCTCTAATTTATGTAAGTGTCCTTAGTCAAAAAGTATTTTATTATAGATGCCCCGTACTACATAATGTATTGGATCCACTCATGTGCAGTAATCTGCCTGAAATTGTTGAATTATCGAATCAACATGTCCAGCCGACAATAAGATTGCAAATATCAGTAATCAGCATAAGTAGTCGCCAGAAATCTAAGAAACCCACGATGGCAAGATTAAGCTGACTTAGGGTAACTGAATATTTATCAATCCACTCTTCTGGCTTGTGCTTTGATTGATAGATCATTATGAACAACAACTCGAACCAAAATATGAAATCTCGAAGATCAAATCGTAAGGATTTGCATACAAAAACATAAGCCCCAGCAAAAATAAACAGAATTGCATCCATAGTATTGGAAAAGACCGAACCTTTAATTCCTTTTGACAACGATTGCGACGAAGAGTCCCAATCACATATCACTAAGATGCGTTTCTACAGCCAACTCGATTATGGGTGGATTTAGGTTTAAGATGTAGCGCTTTATATAGGAAGATGATCAATGGGAGGTGAAAGGAAACAATCAAGAAAAGTTTAAAGATCATCATTGATTGATCAGTAGTGTCTCAAGGTAACTGGAAATTTTTTGAGTTCGGAGACAAACACGAAGTTGGAGAGTCGGACAGATCATCGACTCTCAAACTGTGAAAGAAAAAAAGTTTGGCGACGGGGACTTGGTATGGACTCTCAAACTCACACGAAAGGCCCATTTTTACTTCTTTTTACTAGAAAGTGATGGTGACGTGGTGAATACAAACATCCTTATTGGTTGATTAAATTAAATGACGTGGACACTTTCTCTATTGAGCATATTGTCTTTTTAGTATTGTAAGATGATTATGAAAGAGTAATGTTAAAAGAAAACATTATGAAAGAGTAATTACATTCTAATCTTTGGAGGCAATTGTCCCGCGCTTCTATAATACTAATAACTAATAACTCTCCATAGACGTCAGAGAGAAAAAAAACTAATAACACTTGTCAAATCTTGACTTCAAAATTAGTATTTGGGCTCTAAGAGCATCCGTAACGGTTGGGCCCCATTTCGGGTCCTTAACCATTTTTTATTTTTGTTTTATTTTTTTAATTGTATTTTGAATAGTGAAGGATTCATATCATAAATGTCTTCTCAATGGTGGATTCCATTTGGGGTCCTTCAAAAAAAATTTAAATATTTGAAATTTAAATTTATTTAAATTGCATAATTGAATAAAAAGATACAATAATTATTAATAATTGAATAAAAAGATACAATAATTATTAAGTTTGATCACCAAATTTGATCCAAATGTTTTCGACCAAATCGTTTTTCAATTGTTCATGAACACGCCGACCGCGAACACTATTCCGCATGCCAAGCACATTACTGAAATTGTTTAATAAAGTCATACCATGATGAAACATTGATAAACATCTGTTTACTAAACATTGATAAACATTGATAAACATTAAATTTTTTTACTAAACTTGAAACATTGAAAGTAGAGTTAAGTTTGGTACCAACGTAAGAGAAGGAAATAGTAGCACACTGTTGGAATGAAGATAAATAATGTGTTGAGATCAAGCAATGAAGAGAGACCTAACGTGACTTGCAAGCAAAGAAGAAAGGAGTGACCTAACGTGACTTGCAAGCAAAGAAAAGAGGAGAGGCATTTGAAATAAACTAAGAAGACTATGGGGAGATGTAGATCACGTGAAGGAGACCTAAGGGGAGCTACTTCACGTGCATAGACAAGGTCAGAAGCACTCACTCACTTGCAAGACAAGGACCACTCAACAACTTGCTCATCCCCCATGCTAGCCAAGCACATGCTGTCTCCTTTTGCTCCTCTCACTCCAAACATTAGATCTAGATGAGCATGGGTCTCTTATTATATTGTTTCTATTGTTTATTCATGTATGGGCAGTAGACTCCTCTTGATGTCTACTTAAACCATTGTAACCCCATCACTCAAAATAAAAAAAGGAGAAAGAATCCTTCACTATTCTCTCTTGCATACAAACAACATTCTCTTCATACTCTCTCTCTCTAGTCACGAATTCTCATCATTCTCTCTTGTATTATTCACTATATTCTTCATATTCTTACATGGTATCAGAGCTTCCAAGCTCCTGAAAACTTCATAGCTTCCGCAAATCATCAACTTCCGCAAATCATCATATTCTCAAAACTATCTCCAAAACAGTTTCTGCTACATCTCTTTATCCACTGGTCTAAAGGTCTTCCAAGAGGGAAGAATCTCGTCATAACTCAACATAAGACAGTATACAAGTCTCTGGAACTCAAGAAAGCTTCAGCTCAGTCCAGCAAGCTTCATCAAAGGTTCAGTTTCAAGTTCTGTTTCTTGCAAAACCAGCTGGTACATACTATTATCCACTGCTCCAAACTCTCTAAGATGGAGAGCTCAAAGGAAATGGCGACTTCAGTAGCTATAAGGAGTCCAAAGAAGAAGCCAACCCACCACATCTTGTCCAAAATGCTGAAGATAATCCATGGAAGAAACCATTCTTGGAGAAAGCAAGAGGACATGAGGGGTTTGAAGTGTCTACTTGACCAGAAGGAAAGAATCAAGAAGAGGAGGTGTTGGATAGTCAATCCACACCACAAGCCCTTCAAATTCAAGTGATTCACAGCCATGGAGGTTCAAGGAACTAGCTCAGGTTCCTTGTGTGAGAATGGCTTAATTGCGGAAGTAATACAAAGAAGAATATACTAGTTAGACAGATGATCAAGCATAGAAGGAGTTTGTGATTTGAGAGAGAGAATGAGAATGGGGAAGAACATGTTTTTATTTTGTATATCTGGTATGTGTTACAACCCCTCTATTTATACACAGGTGAAGTCCTTCAAAAGCTCCAGACATGATGATGAAAGGTGAGTTGGTGCAGTTGGTGAAGTAGGTGCAGTAGGTGAAGTAGGTGAGGTTGGTGTAGTTGGTGGTCGCAGAACGCCAATCGATCGATGCAGTTTTGCCCTAAAACTGCATCGATCGATGCAAGGCAATATGAGATTTGGAGTTTTAGTTCCATCGATCGATTGTATTGTACAATCGATCGATTACTTTAGCACATTTCATTCGCAGAGTTGCCATCGATCGATGGGGTTTTGTGGCAGAAACCCATCGATCGATTGGGCTTCTTTTCTTCATGTTTCTCTTCAACACTCCCCCTCAAGCTTGACCATACGAAACAAGTCAAGCTTGGAAGTCATGAAGCATTCCCTCATTAAAAACTTAGCCAGGTAAAACCTCATGGGATAAAACCCCAGCCAAGGAAAAAGAGTAGAATACTTCATGAAGGGGAGACTTAATGAGATGGGAGTTCCATGAGTCCAAGCTTTGAATGAATGAACTCACAGACTTTTTGGTTTGCAGCTTTGGTGAAGATATCTGCTAGTTGTTCCTCACTTCGTGTATAACATGGCAAGATGATCTGTTGCTCCACGGCTTGTCTAACTTTGTGACAATCCACTTCAATATGTTTAGTCCGCTCATGGAACACATTGTTGGAAGCTATGTGGATAGCCGCCTGATTATCACAATGCATGGTTATGGGAGTGGTTTGCTCAATTCCCACATCCATTAGTAGGTTCTTTATCCAAATCAGTTCGCTAGTGAGCTTCCTCATTGCCCTATATTCCGCTTCAGCACTGGAACATGCGACTATATTCTGCTTCTTGCTCTTCCAAGTGACTAGATTACCTCCAATGAATGTGCAGTATCCTGTAGTAGACCTCATGTCCTTTCTGTCTCCAGCCCAGTCTGCATCACAATACCCCACGATCTCAGTGCTATTGTTGCAGCCTAGCCAAACTCCTTGCCCTGGTGCCTCTCTAAGATTATCTTAGAATCCTTTCCACCATGTTCCAGTGATACATTTTTGGTGCTTGCATATGCTGACTGACTTGGTTCACAGCAAAACACACATCCGGCCTTGTGATGGTTAGATAGATTAGCTTCCCCACCATTCTTCTATAGTGTTTTGGGTCTTCATATGGCTTATCTTCTATCTCCCCCTCACGCATTACTTTGTAGCCTTCTTCTAATGGTGTTTTGGCTGTTCTTCCTCCTAGATTACCAGCTTCTTTAAGTATGTCAAGCGTGTACTTTCTTTGGGACATGAACAGACCCTCATTGGATCTACACATCTCAATGCCCAAGAAATACTTTAGCTCTCCTAAATCTTTGATGTCAAAGCTTGCCTTGAGGAACTCTTTGGTTGATGCAATCCCTTTCTTATCATTGCCGGTGATGATGAGGTCGTCTACATAGATCAGTATGGCAATGATTCCTTGATTGCTGGTGAGGGTGAAAAGAGTATGGTCAGCTTCAGACTTTGTAAATCCTTTTCCATTCAAGGTTGTGCTTAGCTTATGGTACCAAGCTCTTGGAGATTGCTTCAACCCGTAGATAGCTTTCCTTAGTCTTAGAACATTTCCAGGTTTTACCATGCCTTCCATACCAGGTGGTGGTCTCCTATACACTTCATCTTCAAGCTCTCCTTGTAGAAACGCATTCTTGACATCCATTTGCCAAAGATCCCATTCTAGGTTTACGGCAATGGACAAGAGAATCCTGATGGTATGAAGTTTTGCTACTGGTGCAAATGTCTCAAGGTAGTCTTCTCCATATACTTGTGTATAGCCTCTTGCCACAAGCCGTGTCTTCTTCCTCTCTGGCTTCCCATTTGCTAAGTATTTGATGGTGAACAGCAACATGCTTGTCACGGCTTTCTTGTCATTGGGAAGTTCACACTCAAACCAGGTTTCATTTTTGATCATGGCGCCAATTTCATCTTCCACTGATTTCCTCCACTCATCTATCTTCATAGCTTCTTCATAGTTTCTTGGAATAAATTCTTGATCCACACTAGTCATGAAGGCTTGGTGGCTGGCAGGAAACTCTACTAAGGAACATGGAGTTTGTGAATGGTGTGCCACGGCTTGTGAGTTGAAGTACACTCTTGTATGTCGGATCCTAGTGCTTCTTCTTAGTGGTTGGATAGTTTCCTCAGTTGTTGTAGCTCCATCATCCGCTGGTTGATCTTCATTGTCTCTTGATTCTTCTGGTTGCTCTTCTTGATCATGAGTAGCTGTTTTGTCCGGCTGCGACTCAGTTTGATTCCCCCCCTCAGGATCAAGAGGAGCGTCCTCTGTACCTTCATTAAAAGTTCCCTCCTGGTCCATTTCTCCGGTTGGGTCTTGGCGGGTTGATGGAGGTTGAACTGCAGCTTCTCTTCTCGGTATTGTAATGCCAATATTTTCCATGACTCTTCTTAAATTCTCAGCTCTGTCTGAGGCAGATTGCGACAAGTCTTTCACTTCATCCCAGCTTTTTTCTTCATAGTAACCTTTTGACTCAACAAACTTCACATCTCTGGATACTAAGACCCTCCTGGTCTCCGGTACATAGCATTTGTATCCTTTTTGTTGAGGTGAATAGCCAATAAACATGGCTCTGGTGCTCTTTGGTTCCAGCTTGTTCCTTTGCTCTCCTGGTATCAACACAAAGCACACGCAACCAAATACCCGAAGGTGATCTATAGATGGATTTCTCTTGTTTAATACCTCATGTGGCGACTGATCCTGCAATACCTTGGTTGGTATTTTGTTGATTAGATAGCAGGCAGTTATCACGGCATCTCCCCAAAACATTTTTGGTACGTTCATGTGGAACATCATGCTTCTGGCTACTTCCATAAGGTGCCGGTTCTTCCTTTCGGCCACACCATTTTGTTGAGGAGTATATGGGCAGCTTGTTTGATGAATTATTCCGTGCTTGGATAGGTGATGCTTAAATGCATTGCTTGTATATTCCCCACCATTATCTGATCTCAAAATCTTTATCTTTGCATTGTAATGGTTAGAGACATGATTTTGGAAGTTTATGAATGCATCTAATACCCTATCCTTTGATTTAAGTAGAGTGATCCATGTGTATTTAGTTTTCTCATCTATAAATGTCACAAAATACTTATGGAGTTCTCTAGATGTGCAAGGTGCAGTCCATACATCAGAGTGGATTAAATCAAATGCACATTCATAGATAGTACTAGACTTAGGAAACACAGTTCTGCAATGTTTTCCTAGAATACAAGCTTCACACACTTTTTGAAAGGAAATACTAGGTAGCATGATGTTCAAGGCACGAGAATGAGGATGTCCTAATCTAGCATGCCACATGATATCTTTAGGGAGGTTAAAACAAGAACTTAAAGCAATAGATAAATCGGTTGTTGGCATAGTGTCTTCAAGTAAGTACAAGTCTCCTTTGGTTACACCTTTGCAAGTAACCTACTAGTTTCAATATCCTGAAAATAGACATCATTAGGCGTGAAGGTAACATTGCAATTTAAGTCAGTAGCCACTCTTTTTACAGATAACAAATTGGATGTGAAATTAGGCATATAGAAAGCTTTGGAATCTTTTTCAAATATCCTAAGTTCACCAATCCCTTTAATTGGCACCATCTCGCCATTAGCTATAAGGACATTTCCTAGTGATGGAACAATATTTTTAATCAATCCTTTGTCACTAATCATGTGGTGGCTAGCTCCAGAATCAATTACTAGGGGTTTAGTTATTTTTGACTTTGTGCTAGCGTTCAAGGAGTGACCCGTATGATAAGCATGTAAAGAGGTACCAAGAATGTTACCAGAGTTATCTTTGAGGGCTTTGATGAGGTTCTCAATGTCAGAACGCCTGATGGACTCATCCTGGTTGGTTATTACACTCCTGGTGCTGCTGGATGCAAGTGCTTTTCCTTTCTCGGCATGATTGTTATCAGAGAAGTTGGCTCTGGCATTATAGTAAGGGGTTTTGAACTTCTGTGGTTTGAGATGAGGGTGAAGAATCCAACATTTGTCCTTCCCGTGCCCTTTCTTCTTACAGTGATCACATACCCAACTTTTCTTGTCATCCGGTTTGTAGTAACTCTTGTTTGCACTTCCTTCAGCAGTGTTTGCCAACACAAGGTCTCCTCTTTTTTCAAAGAGTTCTACGGATCCTTGCTCCTTTTGAATATGAGAGCACACCTCTTCCAAGGTTGGTAGCTTCTCGGCTCTTAGTAAGTGCTTAATGAGGTCATTGTAGCCGGGGTTCAGTGTGAGGAGTAGGGCGAACACCTTGTCTTGCTCCCTCCTTTCTTTCAGGATAGTTGGATCCACGGTGCTTGGCCTCAGCATCTCCATTTCAGCCCACAAGGCTCGGAACTTGCCGAAATGTTGGTTAAAATCCGTGTCTTCTTGGTGGAGTGAGTTTATAGCCCTCTTGACTTCAAATACTCTACTTAGGTTTGAAATATTGCCATACACCTTTTGAAGAGTGTTCCACAACTCTTTGGAAGTTTCACAGTATGAGTAACCTTCCAAGATTGATGTTTCAAGGCTGCTTTGAATGATGGACAACACCAAGAGATCCTCCTGATCCCATTTGTCCTTGCTAGCCACCACCACTTCCTTACCATCCCCTCCTTGGACGGTTTCTGTAGATGGTTTGTCTTCTGTCACGTATGACCAGAGACCTCTTCCTCCTAAGGCTGTTTTCACCAGCCTAGACCATAAGAGATAGTTTACTCCTTTGAGAGTAACCGGAATAGAGATTTTGGATGAGTTTTCCATTCTTGCGGATGCTTAGATGAAGGGGTTTGCGGAAGTATGTTGGATGATGAGAGATATAATCAGGTCTCAAGAGTGGTAGGCTCTGATACCATGTGAGAATGGCTTAATTGCGGAAGTAATACAAAGAAGAATATACTAGTTAGACAGATGATCAAGCATAGAAGGAGTTTGTGATTTGAGAGAGAGAATGAGAATGGGGAAGAACATGTTTTTATTTTGTATATCTGGTATGTGTTACAACCCCTCTATTTATACACAGGTGAAGTCCTTCAAAAGCTCCAGACATGATGATGAAAGGTGAGTTGGTGCAGTTGGTGAAGTAGGTGCAGTAGGTGAAGTAGGTGAGGTTGGTGTAGTTGGTGGTCGCAGAACGCCAATCGATCGATGCAGTTTTGCCCTAAAACTGCATCGATCGATGCAAGGCAATATGAGATTTGGAGTTTTAGTTCCATCGATCGATTGTATTGTACAATCGATCGATTACTTTAGCACATTTCATTCGCAGAGTTGCCATCGATCGATGGGGTTTTGTGGCAGAAACCCATCGATCGATTGGGCTTCTTTTCTTCATGTTTCTCTTCAACACCTTGGTTGTAAGTTAACCTCCTAACCATTAATAAGAGCTTGTGTATTTATGTCTGTGTGTGTTAAGTAGTGTTGTTGGTATCCTAGGGACAGTTCAAGTTGCTAGAGTTGTTGAACCTAGTTTCTGTCCCATGATACTTAACATTGTGTATGCATTGTTCTAGGAGTAAGTAAGTTTGCTAGCATGATCATATAGCATCTGGTTCAATCCATTTCATTGTTATTATGTGCTAATGGTCTAGGTAGTCCATCATGAAACTAGTTGGTCTAAACTACTGGTCCCTATGGTCTTGATGAAACCAGTAACCATTAGCTTGTGTGATGTGCATTTAGTTGCTTGTTATCTCATGCTGTCTTGAATTGAATCTTGTGCATTCATATAGCTATTGCTTAAAATTCTTGCTTGATACATGTGTACTGGTCTAGGAGATTTCTAGCATTGTTGTGTCTTGTTCTTGTCTTAGCCCATGTGTTTGTGTACTGTATGGTCTAGGTGAGTTTCTTAGAGCATGGTGTGTGTCTTGTTGCATTGATAGAGGCCTAGGAGAGTTTCCTGGTCATGTGTTGCATTCATAGGTGTGTATCTTGATTAGATGAGTGTCTACTCTATGCTACTGTCATAAATTGTCATTGCATTCTGTTATTGTTATATATGTGATAAAATTAGCCTAGATGCCTTGTAACTGATGGGTTATCATACATGAGCATTTAGTGAATTGGTTGCATGGATTTGAACTGAATAAATTGTTTAGATTCTGTCCATTGCATCTCGTTAATCATTATGGATCAGACTTGGTGAGTTATCAAGCTCTGATCCTAATGTATGGTCTAATTCTTGCTGGAGTTTGAGTGGTGTTTCAGGTACACAAGGGTTGTCATCTGTCCATCATCAAACCAAGACAAAGGAGAAGACGATGCCCATGCTGTTCAGAGCCTACACATGATGTAAATTCCTGTAAATCCAGAGCCTACACATGATGTATATTCCTGACCATGGAGAGAAGAACCGGTTATAAGAAGCGCAGACCATGAAGGTTGTTGAGCTCCTGGTTCAAAAGACACACAAGGAAGAATGTAGAACCGGTTGAATTAAGCGCAGGCCGTTTGGCTGTTGAGCTCCTGGTTCAGTAGACACACAAGGAGGGCCATCACCTAAGTCATGAGGAGACCGGTGGTCCAAAAACAATGGAGAAAAGATCAAGGAAGAAACTGGTTGGCTTAAGCGCAGCTGTAGGGGTGATGCGCTCCTGGTTTTAAGCTCAGTATTGCTCACTTCCAAGCTTGGTCCTTCATCTATACTCTCTGGATCAAGCCTGAGGAGGGGTAATGATGAGCAATCCTGAAGATCCAAGTCGTCCATTGCCTCACCTCACATCATAAACCGGTTCAAAGAAGCCACAACAAGGACAGCAACAACTTGGTGTTAGAACAGATGGCCATCAGAGACTACTTGACAAGAAGATCAGGTGTAGAGTCAGGCTGATTGGAATGCTATGAATCAGCCCAAGGCGTGGAGTTAGAACAGTTACCTTCTAGTTAGGAAGCTATGGATCAGCTTCTACAAGGAGTTAGAACAGTTACCTTCAGTTGGGAAGCTATGAATCAGCCCATAGCACGTGTGCATGTACCTGGTTGATAAAGCTTCAAGGAGCCGAGTACCGTCTTATCAAGTGGGGAATTCAAGTGGAGTTCACTCCCCACCATTCTTAAGAAAGGGAAGCACATAAAACTCTCATTTCAATTCGTTTATATGATTATTACTTGAAATGCTTTGAATGATTGTTTAGTGTATTTTCCAAAGAGCTGATGCACCTGTGGGATAATGTATCAGAAAATGAAGATGAAGCTATCCTGGTTTAGGCAGTGGCGTGTCTAGACAAGAAACTTGGTGCGGTCATGAAGCAATCCTCCTAAGCTTGACTTGTTCCACATGGTCAAGCTTGAGGGGGAGTATTAAGAAGCTTCAATGATATGTGAAGATGGATTCCTTGGTGGTTATTCAATAAGAAGAAGCAACCAAGGCTGAGAAAGAAGATGGTACCTTACTTGAGACTCAAGGCGCAAAGAACCGGTCCATCCTTACCTTTCAAGATGGCGAGTAGTCAGAAGAGAGGGGGAGACTAAAACCAGGGTCTAAGAAGAGTCCAAGATACTGGTGTGTGCAAGATGTGGAGTTCACACTTGCAGCAAAGGTTAGGCCACGATCCAGAGCCTAAGGACTCCACCATGAGTTACCTGAAGTTCCTTAGGCTCACTGGCCAATCCCTAGGCTTTGAAGAACTTTACTCTTTTCCTTAGTTGGTTTTATCCCAAATGGGTTTTCTGGCTAAGGTTTTTAATGAGGGAGATTCTTCAAGGTTCCAAGCTTGTCCAAGGATCTCCTATGGTCAAGCTTGAGGGGGAGTGTTGGAATGAAGATAAATAATGTGTTGAGATCAAGCAATGAAGAGAGACCTAACGTGACTTGCAAGCAAAGAAGAAAGGAGTGACCTAACGTGACTTGCAAGCAAAGAAAAGAGGAGAGGCATTTGAAATAAACTAAGAAGACTATGGGGAGATGTAGATCACGTGAAGGAGACCTAAGGGGAGCTACTTCACGTGCATAGACAAGGTCAGAAGCACTCACTCACTTGCAAGACAAGGACCACTCAACAACTTGCTCATCCCCCATGCTAGCAAAGCACATGCTGTCTCCTTTTGCTCCTCTCACTCCAAACATTAGATCTAGATGAGCATGGGTCTCTTATTATATTGTTTCTATTGTTTATTCATGTATGGGCAGTAGGCTCCTCTTGATGTCTACTTAAACCATTGTAACCCCATCACTCAAAATTAAAAAAAAGGAGAAAGAATCCTTCACTATTCTCTCTTGCATACAAACAACATTCTCTTCATACTCTCTCTCTCTAGTCACGAATTCTCATCATTCTCTCTTGTATTCTTCACTATATTCTTCATATTCTTACACACACAACCAAAGTACAAGAGAATGAACTAGTACAACAAGATCAAAGGTACTCAGAACGCCCTTGAGGAAGGACCAAGGTTTAGCTTGCGTCGCCAAGTTTTGAGTATTTTGAAACATTCCTTAGTTGGAGCAAACACACACATCAAGGGAGGAGTTATCCCATCTCCAACCACATTGAAGGCGAATACGTCTCCAATGCGGCATTTGTTGTCAGCACAAAACTTTCTCCAGCCCCTGATGTAGTAGAATGCGCCTGACCCGCTAAAGCATAATGACACTGGCCACGCCTCTCCGTCTATGTTCACTAGCTGCACCGTCTTGCATTGTTTATTTAGAGCAGTACAACCCGTAGCCTCCACAGGAAGATCCTTCAACAAAAGAACGTAAGGAAACACTCCAATTTCAAATCAATAATTTGATTACCTAAACACTCACAAGTTTGTCTTCTTGGACATTAGATTCCGTGACCTCAGCCCGGAAACAGTAGTCAAATGAATAAAAAGACCTTGCCACTGCTCCTGCTGAATCACAACAAACAAACATCCAAGTAAAAAAATATCATAAGTTACCAAGCAATCACAACAAATTAGCAAGCAATCGCAATGCGCAATACTCAATCAGAAACGCAGGAACAAAACATGATGCATACAATAGCAACTATGATAAACACTTACTAATGTTCTGGTCTTGAGGTTCATCGGCTTCAGGATGTGTGTATTGAATGTCACAGCAAGTAGGATCCATCGGAGTTACATGGAAGACCATGTCTCCTCGAGTTTGAAGATCACAATGTCTCCAACTCGAAGGTCATGGGCCTCCGTGAACTCCTTCCATCCGCGGGTAAGTGTCCTCTCTTCTTGTTGGACTTCTCAGGTTCTATCCGAAGCGTCTGATCTAAGAGTCCATGAGTTTTGGTGAAATTGCCCATGGATGTGCTTTGAATAAAAGGCAATGGGGATTGACTGCAATGCAGAAAAGGCAAAGTTAAGTTAGAGCCAGAGCAAACAGTATAATAAATTGGGAGATAATCACAAGAGAAATAGAGTTAGTTTGTTTACCACGCCAGTTTCGAAACCGGGAAGCAGCGGCTGGAAGAAGTGAGGTTCATGGAGAATTGCCATCTGCAAACACGACACCAAATTAAGATTCGAAGCAACGAACAAATCATAGCTTATTACACACAAGATAACACAAACGCTTTGCCAAACATTCTAAGACTATCAAGTTAACACAAACGCTTTGCTACATTGAACTAACCAAGATCTCGACTTTTTCAACAACAAACGCAAATCTCCCCAAAACAAGTAAACCAAGTTCGTTTCAATTCCTAATTACAAAATTACTTTTCGAACTCGAGGTAAAACACAAATCCGAACCGTAGAGGCGAACATATCAACATGCAACCTAATGGAAATCACAAAATCGACGAGATTAGGGCTTGGATTTACCTTGATTAGCCGGAGTGAAGAGATCGCCTCCTTCGTTGCGGTGAGCTTTTTTTTTTTTCTTCGATCGAATGAATTTTTTTTTTACAACAACGATAACATATGAAAACGGAGCCAATCAGCCCTCACCACGTACGCAAGGACCGAGGCCTTCCAGGTCGTCGCGACGGGTCGATCCTTGACATCCCGGGCCGGGTTTATTATATTTTAATGCACTAAAAGTGCAAAATCGAGCAAGGACCCGTAAGCCTTGACCGTTGCGGGTGCTCTAAAGGGCCAAGAGAAGGCCCTAGCCTTTAGATTATTACTTTTCGGACCTTAGATACCAAGGAATGAACACAAATAGGAGACAAAAAAAACTCAAAAACGGAACCCTAAGTCTTCTCCGTCTCCGATTAGACCATCTCTCCAGCCATCGGAAAGCGTCATCCCTTCCAAGAAAGATTTCGTGAGACTCATGACGGTGTTGCTTGTCGCTTTTACCTGCAGTTTCCTCGCTAAGTATTTGGGGTCCGACCTATAACTTTCTGCGACACAGTAACTTAGATTCCATCGACTCGGATCTATGTAAGCTCGAGATTCACAAATTTATTAAATGTCGCTGTCAAGATTTGCGTATTTGGTTTAATCATTCTTGCATCTGGCGGTGTTGTTGATCAGATTGTGCATTTTGAGAGAACAGTTTGTGAGGCTTATGCTCATAATGGAATGCTATTGGTACTGGGACCCCCGACCGTTTGGGTATGCTTCTGTTTTTATCTTTAACTGACTAATATTTTATAAAATCAGATTTCAAATCCTCAGGACAACATATAAAAAAAAGGTACATTATATCAAAAATACATTTAGGAAAGGAGATGCTACTTTTTGGATCTTGCTCCTTTTCAAGATGTCTTAAGCCAGTCACATATTTCTTCCTTCACTGTCTAGAAAAGAAAATCCAAATTTTCAACATTTACTAAGTTCATGAGCTCTAACCTATGATAAAACAAACCAAACCCAACATAGCAAATTATTATATAATCTACAAAAACCTTTACATATGATCGATTTTCTTTTTGCTGGAGTCGAATTCTTTCTAAAACTCTCTGAACCTCTCTGACAATATCCTTGACAAAATCGGCTTCTGAACTGCCATTAAAAAAAAAAAAAGAGAGATTACAAATGTCATAAATATATACTGAAGATTTCCAAAGAAATGGAAAGAAAAACAAAAACTTTTCCCTGGTTTTGATTATTATTATTATTATATTTTTTTAGACATCACTTGGTTTTGATTAATTAGAGAGGTTAAAGGAGCAAAGAGAAGAAGAGTGTGAGTGAATCGTATACCTTCTATCAGGCAACTGCAGACATACTCGAGAGCATCTTTCCACTCCTTATCTGATTTGGATCGGTCATGGAAAGTTTATTAAAATTTTCTCCAAATTCACCTTTTAGATGTTTAACGTCTTCTGCATTGACTTTGTACAATACAGGAATAACGACGAGCTTCTTCTTATCCGCAAGGCTCTTCATTTTCACCAACTCATTCAAACACCATTTTGTACGAGGAGAGCTTGTAACGTTCTTAATACGATATTTACTAAAATTCTCGTAATGAGAATATATATATATATATTTCCTCCGTTCTATTATATTTGACTTTCTAAGATGATGCACATAAATTAAGAAACATTTAATTTTGTTTCATTTTCTAAACAAAAAATATCATTAATTATTTATCTAACAACAATTCAACCAATAACAAAATAGGAGCTATAATTATAATATTATTGGTCATCTAACATTAATTAATATTAAATTTTACATAAAAAATTGAAAACGTCAAATAATTTGGAACAAAAAAATTCCTCTAAAACGTCAAATATAAAAAAACAGAGGGAGTATATATATAATAAACCTTGGTGAGAAGAGGGCAATAGCAATGAGTCTTCGATACTAACAAATAGATGCTTCAGTTCTTTGCCTCTATGCTCGTGTACATCTATGAAGAAGTTTACTCCATGCCTTTCAAAGGCATCGGTCAGGTGGCTAACGAAGCTGAACCTCAGATCTTCACCCCGAAAATTTAAAAACAGTTGATGCGTCTCAGCCGGGAATGAAAGAACTATGTTTTGTGAGAAGATGAAGAAAAATAAAAGACTTTTTCTGCAGGTAGACATGGCAGGTGGAGATAGCATTCTTACGAGACTATCTCTTCGCCACTTTTATGTTGTTTTGTAAACAGTACTATTGTTTTCAGAATTGGTTGATCATAATGAACAATATTGTTTGAAACACCGAACTTTTTTTTTGGTTTGAAACACGATTGTTTTTTCAAAAATCTTTTAACCCCTTTATGAGCAGGTCCCTCAAAGAATATTTGAAAAAGTCACATATATAACGTCTCAATCAGAGCCGGTCCTTAGGCCAAGCCAAGAAAACAGTTGCTTCCGGCCGATTTGTTATAAGAATAATTTCGGCGATGAAATATTTAAAATTTCCTGTGGTCTAGTGGTTGAGTCTAAAGGCTACAAACTTCCCTTGTTCTCCCCTAGGTTCGAATCTCAGAAAGTGGTCAATACTGACTCTGTTCGCAATTTTCAATTAAAAGTGTTAATTTTTTTTTACAGAACTGATACTGTGATATTTAATTACCCACATAAAACAGTTTTACTCTATGTACTGGTTACCAAATAAATTTAAACCGAGCAAACCAAACAAAATCCAATTTTATCGAAAATAAATAGATATAAACAAAGTAAAAATTATTTAAGAAGTTGGCACATCGATTTTTTCCGATCGGGCCCTTTCTGACCTCTGATGTGAAGCACTGAATTTTTATCAGACGTTTGATTCTAAGTATCATATTTCTATCGGGAAGTTTTAATTTTTAGTGACTTACGAAGCTTCTAAAGACCATAGAAGGCTTAGGGACAAGATTAGCTAGGTAAAGAAACTTCCATGCCGGAGTTTCCACAACCAACAACTTGCACATTTATTTTTCAACTTAAACCAAGAGCTATCAAAATAATCGTAAAAAAAAAAACATTTACTTTTTTTCCTTTTTTTGAAATGTTGGTGAATCAATTTTTTTTTTCTGATAAAATAGGGTTTTATTTGGTTTAGCTGGTTTATCTTTTTTTTTTTATTTAATAACAAACCGATTCATCTATGAATAATTAGATTGAACTATTTATTTAAAAAAAAAGTTTACAATAACTTAGGCACTTTTGGAGAAGATCTAGCACGAAATCGCAGTCCTATAAGGATCTATAACATATGATAATTTTCATGATGAAACATGTTGGAGAGAAGATCCCACATTGGAAATAGGTAAGGGACATGAGTAATATATAAGGAACTTGGGTCAACCTACTTATCGCCAATTGGTTTTACGTTGGAAACCCAAGAAACTTATCATGGTATCAAAGCCGGCCCAACACCCTGACCCATTAATCCGGTCCGGACAGTGGCCCGATCATTCCACCAATTGATGGCCCAAAGAACGCTCAATTCCTTCGAGATTGTTAGATAATTAAAGCATTGTCTCGGAGGGGGTATGATGGATTCTGCGAGATTAATGGTTATACCCACCATTATCTCGAGGGAGGGTGTTGGAGAGAAGATCCTACATTGGAAATAGGTAAGGGACATGAGTAATATATAAAGAATTTGGGTCAATCTACTTATCGCCAATTGGTTTTAAATTGGAAGCCTAAAAAACTTATCAAAACAAATCGCCCTTTTTCCTAATTGTATGACCAAAATGAACCCTTCTTAGGGCATGTTCAATGGGAGCTCTTAGAGAAGATTCTTAACCAAAAAATAGTAGTGGGTTCCACCACTTTCTCTAAGAACCGGTTCTTAAAATTCTTAATTAAAAATCAACTCTTATACTGTTTCGTAGATCCCACTGGCACACATGACGGTTCATAGTTGGTTCATTTTTATTCTTATTTTTATTTATTTTAGTTAAGAAAAAAAAAGTTAAGAATCTCCAAATGGGAGTTAAGAAGCACCCATTGTGTTTGTGTGTGTGAGCCACTTTTCATCGATGACTGCGCAAAGTCTTATCGCAATACATATTTTATTCCTCTCACGTGATTTAAGTTACATTCGGTAATTTGTTGAAGCCAAAGTACCTATAGACTAATCAACTTAAAATCAAGTTGAAAAATCAAGTTGACTAGAAACGAAGAACTTATAGTAACTTATTAAAAATCGTGAAAATAGTTAAGCAGCTTTCACCATCAGACAATATAGTTTTTACTCTTTAAGTTTGCGGGTTTTGGTTTCTTAAGCCTTTTGGAAATGAGGTGTTGTGTGTGGAAGTCATGGCCTGATGCTCAGCAATTTGTGGTAAGAAATTCTTAGATGATCTAGTATATGGAATGGTGTGTTTGATTATTTATAGAAAATGAATAAATAAGTCAACCTTTTATAAGAAAAATATGATTAATTAAATATGTCTGCATGCGGTTGAAGTCTAACAAAGGCTGGTAACTTTGAGTGTAAAGCTGCTTTTAAAGCCTAGGATCTGACTATGTTATTAACAAGAGTTATATTGGATTTCCTCTTTTCTTTTGATCAAAAAACTTTTGTTTCTTTCTTCCCTTTTTGGCTTAGTTACTTTAGCAAATATGGGACTACTGTTTTTGTGTGTTGACTTGTGAAATCAGATGGAAGCAACTGGTGTTGGATAAACGTACATTATGGCTAATATAAAAGTATTTATTCGATGTTAAGAATATTATTTAAAACAAGGTAAGCCTTTTGTTGAGATTGGACTAACTGATTCCTTACCGCACGAGTTGAGATTGACTGGTTGGTTGCTGATACAGAAAGAAATATTTCTATAGTGACAAATTAAAGAATCAAGTTTTGCGTTGACCTTTAAAACGACACAGTATTTGCGTTGATTTTGTAGTTTCGTTTCCTTTTTTTCTTCTTTTTTGGGCTGTAGACATTTTCACTGAAAAAGACAGTGTGTAAGTTTTATAACACACAAAATTACAGCAAAAGTCTTAGAGTTACAACAAAAAATACACAACATTTATTTTACAGCAAAAAACTAAAATCAGAGCTTCAACCAATTATACACTAAATTCCAAAGAAAAAGATTTACATACTAAATACACCTTGATCTCACCCTAAATATATATAAAAAAACATTTCTTCAAAACACATTTTGGATCTTTGACGTTGTTATATTTATTTGCATGTGGAAATCATTCTAGATGACCAGCATATACAGACTTTCCAATACCTTATATATGAATAAATTGGCAGCATTCAACATTATCTCCTGTATTATGGTAAGTAAAGACAAAAATTAGCTCTTAATCAGAGTCTGTGAGGAAACGCACTACAATTCTAGATTCTCGCAATACATTTGAAAAATGAGAATAGATTTGCCCAACTTGCCACTTTTGAGTTAGCGTGGAGAGATTGTTATAAAACCAATCCCTTGGTATTCAAAACTTTTCTCCATCGATTATCATCTCAAACCTTTTCTATACTCACTTCTTCTTCTAACGCTAAACCCTAAAAATGTTTTCTCCCTACAGAAATAAATTATTACCTCTCGTCATCTCATTTGGCTTTTTTATTGCATTATCGGTGGTGCTCGTTTCCACAAGATCGATGGTAGCAACCTTCTCTCAGGCGGAGACGAACCCTCAAATCTTTTTGAATTTTCGAGGCGATGAGGTGAGATTTAACTTCGTTAGTCACCTCACTGACGCCTTTGAGAGACATCACATCAAATTCTTCACGGATGTTCACGAACAGAGAGGAAAAGACCTAAACAATCTGTTCGTCAGGATCGAAGATTCCAACATTGCAATTGCCATCTTCTCTCGAAGGTTTCTATTTTTTTTTTTATAAATTCAAGATGGTTTCTCACATTCACGTTAAATATATATATATATATATATATATATATATATATATATATATATATATATATATATATTTGATGTTTGTTAATTCAATTTGCTTTGTCAGCTCTGTTGGTTAAAATTTCCCACGCTTGCCCCGCCTTACCACCTGCGGTCGACTCCAAATTGTTCAGCTTAAATTTCCTCTTCTTCAAGCCTAAAGCCTGATTAGTTTTTGACTTGTTTTTGGCTTACCTTAAAATTATTCTTCTTAATCTAAAGCCTTAAATCTCAATTTAAGTTTCATATTTTTAGGGGCTTCTATAACCCAAAGTTTTACTCTTAAATTTTTTAGTTTTTTGGGGGGATTTAAAAGTTAAAACTAGATTCTAACCCGCGCTAAATCGCGGATAATTTTTTGATGAAAATTTTATATAACAATTTTTTCTTTATTTGAAGTAAACTTTGATATAAAATATGTAATCCTAAGTCCGAACCGAATGCAAACTAAAAAAATTGATGCGTATATACTAAGTTGTAGGCATATATAATTATTTTATATTAGTAAATAAAATATAATTAATTAGTTATTCAAATTTAGTGTAATATGAATTGAATTGATTATTTTTAAAAAATAATAGATTATTTATTTAGTTCCTTAATTTTAGGCTAGTATAAATATTTAATAATATTTAAGTTATGTAGAAATAGAAATAATAGAATATCTAGGTAATGGTCATACCTAGACTATTTGTAAGTAGATAAAAATAGGACTCTGTTTTAATATAGTAGATACTTTTGGTAATACTAGCCTACTAGGTGTTATACATGGTTTGAATGATAATATGAATTTTAGTGGTTTTAAAACCAATTTTTTTCTATGGCATTTTAGAACGTCGAAGATATAAACATTCTTTTTTTTTCACTTTCCGCATAATTGATTTTGAAATTATTCAAAACGGTGTGTATAAAATACAATAGCTTTTTACATAAGAGCATTTTGTAACATTTATATTAGGACAATTCTCTTAAATACAATTTATAAGTTTTTTATTACCAAAATAACCCTAAAATGACTAAAATAGCTTTTTCATTTGTGTTATTAAATTTTGTATAAACAGTATCAATATCATATAATCTCAACATGCTTAAGACATTCATTCTTTGAAAGCCTTACATTCTTTAAGACATTTTTTAGTATTAGTTATATGTTACTTTCCAATGAGTAATCATAGATAAATATTTTTTAAATTATAATCTTTTTGTTAATTTATCTTATTTTTCTATTGAATATAAGTAATATGACAGTTATGATGTTTGTATTAGCCAATTATTTTTGATTATTTAAAAATTTATTTATTTTATTCATAAGAGATATCAGTGATTGTAGTTTTCCTTTCCTTTAAAAATATAAAAGCATGCTTTTATATTCTGTATGGTAAACATTTTGCAACAGTATTATATTTTAAAATAACTACTTAATTATGTTTATAGCGTTAAAGAATTAATTTAATTTATGTTCCAAGTTAAAACTTCGGGCTTTGTTGCATTACAAGAGTTGTAGTCAATTATCAATATATATATATATATATCGTATCCTGGATCTTACAATACCCTCGTCGTCATGTAGGTATGCGGAGTCGAAGTGGTGCATGGACGAGTTAGTAAAGATGAAGACTCTTGCGGACAAGAAAAAGCTCATAGTTATTCCAATTTTCTACAAAGTGGAGGCAGAAGACGTTAGTAATCTGAAAGGTGAGTTTGGTGAACATTTCTCTAAGCTTGCCAAGGCTAATCCAGATCGAGTCACTAAGTGGAAAGATACTCTCGAAAGCATCTGCAGTTACATGGGTATGTCGTTGCCAGACAAGAGGTATGATTCACTCACACAGTCAAACACTCTCATTCTTATTTTTGCTCTTTTAGTTTTAGACGCTCTATTCAAATTCAAAACCAGGGAAACATTTTTGTTTCTGTATTTTTCTTTCAATTTCCTCAAAATCTTGGGTATATTGACATTTTGTAACCGTTCTTTTGGTAGCTCTGAAGCCGATTTTGTCAAGGATATTATTAAAGAGGTAAAGAGAGTTATAGAAGCAATTCGATTCGAGGAAAAAGAAAATCGTTCTGGTAAACATTCGAAGAGAAAGGGAAAACAAGTATCTGCTGAGTCTGTGATGGTCTATGATGATATTTTATTTGGTGGTATATTGGGTTTGCTTTGTTTTATGATTTGGATTAAGTTAGTAGCATATTGTGCTGACTCAAGTCCTATAGTCCACCAAGTTCCAAACCCACTGCAAGTAACCCTAGGTACTTTCTTAAAATACCAATATTCATCTTCTTTTTTTTTTATTTTACAAAAAAAACTTATTGCTTCAAAACCCTATAGAAATCGAGTTGTTTTGTAAGACGTTTGGTAAATCGTGAATAACGTTTTTTTACCGTGTTGAATCTCGTGAAACCAAGGCCACGAGACGAATTCGAACAAACAATCTCTGCCGCAGAGCCACTCCACGCACTCTCATGCACCGGTCAAAGCCCCTCTCGTGCATCTCACGTGCCAAAACATGTCACCAGAGCCTCCGCGTGTGAAACCTATGCACCTCTATCTCCCACCAACATTCGATGGAGCCACCGTCTCTGTCTCACACGACCATTCGACGGCCGCCGTTCCCAACAGTCGTCGTTCCACTGTCGAGAAACCACCTCGCCATGCACCGCCGCCTCGTCGTTGCCACTTCCTGGCCGCCATACTATTAATCTTCGGTAAGCCGATGCTGTCTTTGCTTGCTATCAGTGACCGGTCGTAGGTGACTCTTTACCTTGGTCGGCCGGTTTGTTTTGTTTTTTTTTTTCTTTCAAATTCCTTCAAAATCTGAAGTATATATGACATTTGTTTTGGTAGCTCTGAAGCCACTTTTGTCAAGGATGTTGTTAAAGAGGTTAAAAAGCTTTTAGAAGCCATTCGACTTGACGAAGAAGAAAATCATCCCGTTTAACATTTGAGGAGAAAGGCTAAACAAGTATTAGAGGAACCCATTATGGATCCTTAACTGTTCATTTTTTTTTTCAAATTATAAAAAAAAATATCAACTACTCGCGGACCGCCACGTGTCGCAGGGGCCCGCAAACAGTGTAAGGACTCCCTAAGAATTGGTCCTTATTTAGGAATTTTAAGGATCGAATCCTTAACTATTTGTGGAGTCTACTAATTATTTAAATATTTTTTTCCTAAGAATTCCCCTTAAGGATCCTCCATTACAGATGCCTTTAGATGAGTCTGTGATGGTTTATGAAGGTTTTTTATTTGGTATATTGGGTTTGCTTTGGCTTATGACTAGGATTTTGTTGGTTATCAACATCACATATACTTAGGCATTGATTGACATAGCTGATAGCTGATGATAAAAGAGTAGGAGTATGATATAAAAATAGTATGATGCAGACATAGAATGTTGCAAAATGTGTTTACTCTCATTAAAGTATTTAATAAATCGATTGGTAGATGAGTAGCAGTATATCATTTTAAGATTATCATAAATTAGTATAATATATATACATACATATATATATATATTTATAATATATATTAGTATATAAAATTAAGAAAATGTGTAATTAATTTATTTTATTTAATAATATTAAATATGTTTATATCCAAAATTAATTTTAATTTTTTAAAATAAATTTTAAAATTATAAAAAAATATTTCACTTTTAAAATATAATTTCTTTATATAACTAAACTATATTTTAAATGTGAAATATTATTTTTTCAAAAATAAAAAACGTTTAAATTGTAAATTTATTTTCTATAAATTTAATTTTTGGATATAAACATAATTTTAAGATATTATCAATAAAATTAATTAATTATATATATTTTCTTAATTTTTAAATTATAAATGCAAATATTTTACTATAAACTTCATATGAGAGCATTGAGCAAAAAAACATTTGGATACGTTAGCATTTGGTAAATCCTTTTTTTAAATGCTTCTCTAACATATGTTGATTAGATAATAAAAAGCATTATGCATATGTTAATGTTCTGCCAATCAAGTTCTTAGTAGATAAACCATCTTCTTCTTCTTCTCTCTAGAAACTTTGGAAAGGATGCAAAATTTAGAAAAGATCTAATGTATCCCTAAATGTAGTTTCTGATAAAAGTATGTTTTACTATATGTTGCTGTTTAGTTCTTTTAGAATTTGAAATCTAGCTATAAATCCCCAAAACATCAAACATACTGTTTTTTTAAAGAAATCAAACAAAAACCTAAGTGCATGTTTATTGGAAGTCTCTTAGTAGGAGTTCTTAACTTTTTAAGAGACGTTTATTTTTTTTAACTAAGACAACCTAAAAACTGTCTCTTAAATAAGAGATTGGGGGTTATTGGTTCTTGCATTTTAGTGGATTTGGAAATCTAAACTCAATCAAGTGTTATTGGTTCTATGATTTTAAAATTCATATTGAAATCATGTGTTATTGGTTTCATGATTTATAAATTTTAATTTAAATCAGGTGTTATTCAATCATCCAAATTTACTAATGAATTTTATTTCATAATAGATTTGCATGGATTTCTTTGTTAAAAATACAAAGACTCAAATCCGAGGGAAAACTTCCGGATTTGTAAATACAAATACAAATTTATATGTTAGATTTGAAAATCAATATATTTTACATTGATTTGTAAATACTATATGGATTTCTAAATACTCTAAAGTACATGAACCAATAACGCCTCCTTAAGAGCTATTTCTTAGCCAATTTTTGTTTTTGAAAAAAGAGTCAAATTAAGTTAATAACCCCACATTAAGAGACCGGAAATAAACATGGCTTTTGCCGAGTGGAATTAGAAGTAACGTAGTTGGAGAAAAAAAATGCTGAACTAACCATTTTATCTTCCCATAGCGTAAAGAGATTGTGAAGTTGAAGACCCGTAATCAGGTCAAGAGTGGAGTCCATGGTCACAGGCTCCGGCGAGCCACTCATGTCGTAGAAGTTCCCATGCAGTCAATTAAAGTCTGTTAAACTGGATGCTTTTTCGGATGCTTGCATTAATATGGACGAGCACAGAGTAAAATGATGCATACTAACCTCCCAGTGATTTAAAGGCTGATCCCTGTGAGACGGCAGGCTGGAGAGTGGAGACTGATCCCAGTTCCTCGATGGGGTAAAAAGAGCCTCCTCGTGACCTCATTGCGCAGGTCACAGCTAACTTTGAATCACTAGGGAATACACAACTAGCTGTGTTCGCATGGTCTAGCTCAAACAGTTATCCTATTGAAGATAACTCTTTGTCCGTCTTGTTTTCTTTGAAATGTGCACCACACCTCGGAAACTATATGATGATAGATATATGGGTAAGATATTCACGTCGAGTTACGGGATTAAATCAATGCCATTCAAAAGTTTGGTGGACCCTATCTTATCACACATCTTTTATTTTAAATTTTACTCACCTTTTTACTTGTAACTTTTTGAATGCAATCCTGAATTTTTTTTTATTGACAGAATTTTTTGTTTCAAAACATATAGTTTTTTTTGTTACAAATTTCAGTACATAATTTAGTAAATTTTCATACTTTATGCCCATTTGTATTCTATTTGTTTATTATTGGTCGAATTGTGTCAAAGTAAATAAAACTGATGTTTTTCTAGAAGAAAATATTTTAAAATCAAGTAATTAAAATGGAAGGAGTACAATTTTTCACCATCAAACAACAAATATTTACTCTTAAGGTTTTCTAGTTTCAAAATTCAGAAATAATAACACTTCCCACTAGAAGCTCTGTAGCCTGCCATGAAGTACAAGGTCCAGCGAATTTAAGCTAAAATATGAAGTAGTTAAATAAGAAATTAAGCAACCAGAAATAAAACTGAGTAAAAATGTTTTTAAAAAAGAGAGATAAGGATCAAGAGTTTCTAGGGTTTGCTGGCAGATCTTAGTCATCATGCCTCCGCAATGAGTTTCTAGGGTTTGCTGACAGATCTTAGGTATTACATTTTGGCTCATAAATTTCGAGTAATTGCAAAGAAGCATCTGACATGTTTTTCATAATTAAAAAATCATTATATAATTTAATAAATTTCATATTTTATGATATTTGTATTCTATCAACTATATTAAAACATAGTCCTATTTGAAATTACCTTGGCATGTTTTTTTTTTGGACTTATTGAAAAATGTTGTGACTTATCTATTAACTAACATCTATATTATTAAAAATCAAGTACAAAATTGGAATGTTTGTAAACATGGATAGTAGACTAAAGAAAAATGTTTGGAAACATGGATAGCAGATTAAATATTTTTTTCTATTTACACATTTAGTCATCCTATTTCTTTCTTATTTACAGATTCTTCCAATATCACTTAAAATAATATATTTAAATTAATTAATTTCAATGTATTATTTCTTTGTCGTAAAAAAACAATCTCGAAATATATAATGTATGTTATATAAAACTATCTATAAATATATTATTAAATTATTTATTTTAGTAAAATATAAAAGAATCTTACAAAAATTTACTTAAAATTTTAAATATTTTTATAAAATTATACATTAATAAATTTCGTGACTTGTAATATAATATTATTATAAATTATTTTAACTAAGTTTTTATTATAAAACAGGAAAATAAAATTCTACACTATTTTTTTAATAAATTCTATAAATATATTGTCTATTATTTTAAAATAGCAGTGTTACATTATTTAAATATGGCAAAATTATAATAAATAGTTAAAATAACAAATTTTAAAATTTTATCTACTATTAACAAATAGTAATTAGACCATTTCAAAAATTAGTTAATATGAAATATTTAATTATTTACATTAATAATAAACCAACTAAAGATTTGAATTTTGTTTTTTAATTATAACAAAATCTATTGAGAAAGAATCTAACAAAATCTTACTTAAGAATTTAAATATTTTTATAAAATAGTACATTAATAAATTTCGTAATTAGTTATATAATATTATCATAAATCAATGTTAACTAAAATTTTATTATAAACAAGAAAATAAAAATTCTACTATTTTTATAAATTCTATAAATAAACTCTCGATTATATGAAAATAGAAGTGTTACATGAATTAAATATGTTAAATTATATTAAATAGGTAAATTAACAAATTTTAAATTCTAAAGTTTTTCATATAAATAAATCATCATTCATCATTAAAATAGGCTAAAATTCATAAACTGTATAATAGCTTTATACAAAATAAATATTAGATATTAGATATAATAGATTTTTTGAACAATCACAATTTTGATAATCATCAATTAGGAACCAAATAAAATAGTCTATTTTTGAACCTATAAGATTTTGAATTTAAATATATTAGATATTAAATATAATAGATTTTTTAAACAATCACGATTTTGATAATCAATCAATTAGGAACCAAATGTTTTTTCAGAATATTCATCAACTCATTATACCATATTTATAATTTGATAACAGAACTTTTAATCCTTCTAAAACGTGTACAACACCCATCTAATATTTTGGGTATATAAATTTGGTACATTAATAATAAACCAACTAGAATTTTTATTTTTTAATTATAACAAAATCTGTTGAGAAAGAATCTAACAAAATTTTACTTAAAAATTTAATTATTTTTATAAAATTATACATTAATAAATTTCGTGATTAGTAATATAAAATTATTATAAATCATTTTAACTAAGTTTTTATTATAAAACAGAAAAATAAAATTCTACACTATTTTTTCATAAATTCTATAAATATATTCTCTATTATATAAAAATAGCAGTGTTACATTAGTTAAATATGGTAAAACTATATTAAATAGGTAAATTAAAATTTTTAAAAAATTTATCTATTATTAACAAATAGTAATTAGACCATTTCAAAAATTAGTTAATATGACATATTTGATTATTTACATTAATAATAAACCAACTAAATATTTGAATTTTATTTTTCAATTATAACAAAATCTGTTAAGAAAGAATCTAACAAAATCTTACTTAAGAATTTAAATATTTTTATAAAATAATACATTAATAAATTTCGTAATTAGTTATATAATATTATTGTAAATTAATGTTAACTAAAATTTTATTATAAACAAGAAAATAAAAATTCTACTATTTTTTATAAATTCTATAAGTAAACTCTGGATTATATGAAAATAGAAGTGTTACATGAATTAAATATGATAAAATTATATTAAATAGGTAAATTAACAAATTTTAAATTCTAAAATTTTTCATTTAAATAAATCATCATTCATTAAAATAGGTTAAAATTCATAAACTGTATAATAGCTTTATACAAAATAAATGTATTAACATATGTTAAACTTACAATTTTTTATTTATATTGAAACTTTCAACAATATATTGTTTTAAAATGTTTGTATAAAAAATATAATAATATATAATAAACTTTAATTCATATACTATTTTTTTTTAAAAAAATGTCAATAGAAAACTATGGTATTTTAGAAACTCACTTAAAATTTTAATGACAAATCAAATTTGAATTTTAATTTTTTTTAATTATAAAAAATATGTTGGGAATTTTCTTTTAAATAGTACTAAAATTCAAATATCTTATGTATAAAATAATAGATTAGATGTAGTAACAAAAAAATTCAAAATTAATTTTTAATAAAATAATATGATAGAAACTACTATGTATAAAATTTACTAAAAATAGGTCTATATTATTTAAACAAAACAGTGTTTTACTTATAAATTTCGTAAAACATTAAAATGATATATGTTAAAGTATATTTTCTTATACATATTAAATAGATTTCTTTTAAGTAATATAAATAAATAAAATTTAAAATATATTATATGCAAAATGTATAAATTAAAGAAAAAAAATTTTTGAAAAAGATTCTTTATTTGATTATTTCATATGGTTATTTTATTGTATTTCAACTCGAAAATATATTAGTAAGTAAATAAAAATTAATAATAAATTAAAATGTTTTAAACAAATTATTATATATTAATAATTTTGAGGAAGAAATATAAAAAAAATTATAGAGTTACACAATGTATAGCACTAAATTAAAAATTATATAATTAAAATATTTATAGTAATATCAAATAGATTTATAAAATAGAAAAATATCCGCACGGACGTGCGGGTTAAAATCTAGTTTGTTTATTATTGCTCTGTCAAAGTAAATTAAAAATGATGTTTGTTTAGAAAAAAATATACTAAATCAAGTAATAAAATGGAGGGAGTAATAAGCACTTTTGACCATCAAACAACAAATATTTATTCTTCAGGTTTTCTAGTTTTAAAATTCAGAACTAATAACACTTGCCACTAGCAGCTCTAGAACCTACCATGAAGTCTAAATTCAGCCAATTAAAGCCAAAATATGAAGTATTAAAATGAAAAATTAAGCAACCACAAACAAAACCGAGTAAAAAAGAGAGAGAGAGAGAAAGACCAGGATTCAAGAGTTTCTAGGGTTTGCTGACAGATCTTAGTCAGCTTACTTCCGCAATGAATTTCTAGGGTTTGCTGACAAAAAGTGTATTGTTTTGAAATATTCCTTTTTAGTAACTGTGGCTAGATTAATGCTTAAGAAAAAAGTATTGACCATGTCATTTGCACTATGGCACAACAACGAAGGGTAAGTACAGTTTGCACTAGAGAGAGTAGTTCCAGAAATCATGGGTGTACTCGGATGCCTTAGGGCATGATTAACGCATGTTTCTTAAGCTAGGTTTCTTAGAGAAAGTTAAGAAATTGTTTCTTAGTTTTCTTAAGAAAAGTTAAGAAACAGTTTCTTATTTCATAGTTTTAAAAAAAAAATTCTTAACTTTTCTTAAGAAAATTGAAAAACAATTTCTTAACTTTACTAAGAAACCCAGTTTAATAAACCTGCGTTAATCATGGTCTTAGAGCATGATTATAGGAGGTTATTAGAGGGTTTATTTGGGGGTGGGACCCACAAAATGCTAAAACTGGTTGCAAAAACTACCAGATAAGGATCGGTTATTGGGGAGTTTATGCACTGTTTGAGGACCCCACCGACACGTGGCAGCCCGCGATTAGTGTTTTCTAATTTTTTTTAAAAAGATAGACAAAAAAAATTAAGAAATCCTTTAAGGATTTAGGGATAATCATGGCCTTAGAGAATTCCCAATAGTTGCAAGTATCTCAACAACTATAAAGTAATATATGTAAAATAATTTTATTATTTAATTAAATTTAAAACCTTAAAAGGGAAATAATCAATCAATAAAAACATGTGGTGGAGAAGTTCTTAACTTTTATAACAATGCGACTAAAAAGAACTTTCTCTCACAAAAGTACCCTCTTTTTTAGTTTTTTTAATTATTATTATATACCTTCTCAAATACTATCATTGGAATTGTCCTTAGAATATCAACAATGGATTTCTAGTCATAATATATAAATACTTGAAATAACTTTAGTTATGCAATAAAATTTTAGTATTAGAAAATAGTTGTACCATTTAACACTAAGCATGTGGGAAATTAGCCTCTCACATTTTTTGCAACATTTCTTTTAAAAAATTTGATCCTTATCTTTTTTCATACCCTCTTTCTTATTTTCTACTAGGTGTTTGCATGCCATTTTGCGGGTAGTTATATTATATCAAAAACATATAATATGTTTACACAATTATAGTTTTGAATAATAATTAGAAATTTTAATTTTTAATTTTAAATAGTTAAATCATCAAAAATTTCAGTATAAATTGTTAGAAGATCAGTGACATTTAAAATAGTTTAACAATAGAAACTTTAGTTATTAGAAATCTTTCTCTTACAGAAACGCAACATTATAATTAATTTAGATAATTGGCTGTAGAATTATTTTATATTTTATTTTAACACGTAAAAAATCGGGAATACTCCATCTTTCAAAAAAAAAAGAGCTTTTATAGCTCCAATAAGACCAATATAATCAGTGCTTTTAGCATGAATATCTTTTGTAAACGTTTTCTGCGGGCTTTAAAAATCTTAAAATATTCTGATAATTATTTACCTACAAATCTAATTCTTTTATATAAGAATACATAACCATCAAATTTATTTCTATAAAAAATGTTAAAGTATTTTATTTAATTATATATAAATAATTGATAAAAAAAAATTGATAAAACATATCTATTTTTCTCTAATTCTACATTTAGTTACCATAAATCATTATTTGTAATATCACTTTGTGTCATTTGGTAATTGTTATTAATTAACTCTAGCGTTACCTTTTATTTTTAGAAGTTAACTAATAAAGTTAACAACCATCAAATTATAATTATTATTTTTTTAAATTAACCTATTAACAACACATAAGCAAAAAATACTTAAGTGACTTCTCAATTGATATATAGTAGGATTTATCTCTTTAAAACTAATAATAAATTTGGTTAAGGTAAACATGAAAACTTGTATTAGAAAATGGTAGTTTAAGCAATTTCTTTCATAATTTTGTCAAATCACAAATCATACTTTCTCACTCATTTTTTAGTGTTTAACATAAAACTCAAATGGGTTAAGCAAACAAATTCTTTTTTAATGATCTCCGATCATCACAATATTTTATCAACACTAGTTTATCGAAGAAAATTGTTTTTATTAAGACTAAGCATAGTATAGATATCTTTTAAAAGTAATTATTTCATTTATTTTAAATTACTTTGGAATATACATATTTTAATAAAATATGATTAACTAATTATATATAAAATAAAAAATAATATTTAAATTTTTAAATAACGGGATGTCGTTATTTTAGGCATATATACTTAATATTAATGTGAGATCCAATGTTAAATCAAAATAAAATGTTTTTATTTGTATACAATTTGTTAATTTTTTTTATTATTTTACATTTTAAAAGTTTATTATACCGCAAAAAATACATCTCATTATTTTAAATAACATTTTTTACTTTCTTTTTACATTATATTTTTCATCTTTGACTTTAACAATTGTAGAACTGGTAATTTTTATTGATTTTTTACTCAATTTAACTTAATGTTTTAAAAATACATAAAACTAATTAGTTCATATTGTAGTAAGAAAAAAAATACATATATCTCGACAAACAAATAAAAACTAAATCATAAGAATATAAAAGAACCAAGAACACAACAATCATATTTTATTATTTTCCCTTGTGTTTTTATTTATGTCTTTTTCTATTAAAAAAGCATGCTAATTATATTATAATCAAAGCTATATAAATTATATTAATAGAGTATTAACTCTAGGAAACCTATGTTTGATTAATATAGTTTTAAATAACTTACCATATAATAGTTTTAAATGAATTACCGTATAATAAATGACTTACCATATAATAATTTTAATTCATATTTTTATATTAATAGATGAATTAATAAAAAATTTCTTGATTAATATAATTTTAAATGATTTACCATATATTTTTTATGTTTTAAAATAAAAAAATAATAATATAATTTCTTGATAAGTCATCTATGATATCACATTGTCATTTGTAAATGATTGAGATTTTTTAAAAATTATATATTTGATTGTTTCACATTCATTTGACATATTTTTAGATTATATATATAGCGAATGAGAGAGTTAATTAATATTATTAGGCTTAGATTAATTATTTTTCTGAAATCTATGATTTATTGTATTCACCACTAATATAAATATAATAAAAAAAGTTATGATTGTTTATGTAGTATCATATGTATTTATATGTATGTTATCAACTTATATAATGTAATCTATGATATTTAATATATTTTTATAAATACATAAGATGTTTAATTATTTTCTTGGAAACATAGAATAAATTAACTATTTCTAGGATTAGTTTCCTTTTAAGAACTTAATTAAATAAATAAATAAATAATAAAAAATCATAAACCAATCAAATTATAACCATTTATTCGAGATTTTTCTATGAACGACACATCAACATAAATTAATTAAATGACCTCTTAATTTCTATATAGGAAGATTTATTTATTATTATTTAATGTAAAATACACATTGAGAAATCTTCACTGCTCCTACCCTTATATCTTGCATACCCACAATGAACCTTTGATATGGCCCAATGCTCTTGATTTTTGATACCATGGACCTCAAATTGTATACATTTCTCTCTCTATACTCTTATAAAACAGTTAAAATGGCAAAAAATCACTATGTATAATTGTGTGCATTTTTTGACCTCTTAATTTGAGAAGTCAATTTCTTACGTGTTGAACTCACGTTAATTTTTACGATTATATTGATAACCTTAAAGAATTAAACTTATTATGTAATTACCATTATCAAAATTTCTATTTTAGTTTCTATTAATATTTTTTCAGACATAATAAAAATGGAAAATATCTATATATCTTTCTAAATCTATTTGGAATTTTTATGAAAAAATCTTTCATTAATTTTTTTTTTCAAAACTCAGTAATAAATGTATAGTGTATTAATAAGAACTTTTTTTTTACAATTATTTAATTTCAAAATAGTGTTTTTTTAAAATTATATATATATATATGTATGTATATAATCAGTGATACATAAACAAACATATTACTTATTTTGTATATTACTTCTTTAGTAATTATGAGATTTTATTTACAAAATATTTACAGATTAAAAAATTACTATTTTTCAAAAGAAAAGTTATTAATTATATAATTTTAAATCAGGAGTTTTCTTCTTCTTTTTTTTGTCATCAACATTGACTTACAGACTCAAAGACTTTGTAGACCAAGAAGGTAAATCTGTGTCCATATGAACAACAAAAGACTCTTGCATTCGGGCACCTCGTGCAAGACTGCCTGCCTTGGCATTTATAAAACATTTACAAATGAAAGATGAATAACCAAATTAAATGAAGATAACAAAATTATTCACATTTTTTCGTAATTAGAACCAAGAAAAATAGTTACTTCGGTTTAGTTAAATTGCTGTAATTAAATATGTTTTAAAGTAACTAATCAAATTGGTCTGAATTTTTATACCTAAAATTATATGTCAAACTAATTAAGTTAACAATATAATTAAAAATTGTATGTAGTTTTTAATGAAAAATTATAAACCTTCTTAATTTTTATAAACCAGTAAAAGTCAAACATTAATCAGTTATTATAATTTATTAATTTATAATTATTTAGATCTGCCTATGAATTTTGAGAATATCACTAATTATATCGTTTAGTGCAATTCTAACTAAATTAAGTTTTTTTCCGACTTCCTCTGAAAACAACATGACTATCAAATAATAGAGACTGTTATAAAATACATTTACAAATTAATATGATGAATCGAACTAAATATATTAAATAAAATCTGATTTAATATATTTAAAACAGAAATACATTATGACTTAGTTGAAAATTATATATGATCTAATATACCAAAAAAGAAAAATTGAACCTATTTAAATTGTCATATATATAATATAATATTTATGCATTACATTGATTTATGTCAGGTCCGTGGTTTCATCCTCGGCTTACTAAATCTCTTGGCATGGGTTCATTTTTTCTTGGCATGGGTTCACTTTTTCTTTATTGTATGTGCATCCAATAGTATAGTTTCTGCACTCGTATGTGCATTTTGTCTATTCAGGCTCTTGATATAATAAGGGGAAACAACGGCTTTGTTGTTGATGGATGCATCTCTTAAAGGGAAATATCTGAGTGATGATGCAACTAAACTAACTGAGTTTATGCTTTAAAATGCCTCCAGTCAGAGGCAAAGGATTGACCAGACACAAAATTTCTTCTCTCTGCAGTGGCACCATTCCAAAAGAAAGAAGAGGTTTACAAGAATATATCCTGAAACTGACAATATCTCATATCCAAATTGATGCTTTGTCCTCTCGGAAAGGTTTGTTCAAAGATGGACCTTGTGACAGTACAGGACATTTTGCGTATAAACTGGTTACAAAGATGAAGATGGCTTTCAAAAACAAGGATTTTAAGAACTCAAATGAATACTACTCAGTCAAAGGTGAGAGATAACGTATCTATAACTCTTTCGAAAAGAATTTCTAACTCTGGTTTCTAGTTTTCGACAGGCGTGCTTTCTCCTACTCAATGACAGACTAACAGAGACAAGTGGATTGTGCTGAGAGATGCATGTTAAGCTAAACGAGCTTATAACCTAAAACTAATTGGTGATAAATAGATTGGTCAATCCATTTTATATTCCCTCTATTTCAAATTAATACATGTTTTGGGTTTTTTTTCTTACTTTTAAATAAAAAATATTAAAACTTATTTATTAATGCATGTTTTTTTTTGTAATTTTACATTTCTTATATTTCTAAACCAATAAAATTTTAAGAAATACAATTAATAATTTTGAAAATAACAATTTTTCATTATTTGTTGACAAAAAATGCATTGAAAATATAAAAATACATCTTTTTGAAATATTTTTTTCTTTCTAAAAAGTGTATCTTTTTGTAATAGAAGGAATATATTATTAAGAGTCACTTCCAATTTTCGATATGGGACATTTGTCTCTAATACGTCTCTTCCAGATGATAGCTCTTTGAGCGTCAATTTCGAAATATTTGGACAAAGATCAATTGTAAGATTTTGGACTAGATCAATGGAGCGGTCCATCCATTTTATATATTATTGGATCTTCCAACTACCAAAGTAAATTTTTTGTCCCTAATAATGCAATGCATGCTCAAGTATGCATACGAGACTGCCGACGAATTGAGACATCGCTTGGCGTTGTCGGTTTGATGATGACTTGAAGTGAAACATTAAGTTAATGCAAAAAATGAATAAAACTTAGGTTTATCTTAGGGACGAACCTTTAAATTCGCCTCACATCTAATAACCAAGTGCCACATAGATTATTAAGGAAAAGTTATTCAATATTTTTAAAAAATTAAAATCGCTAAAAAAATTAATTTTTTTTATAAAATCAAAATCAAACTTTATACCTAAATCCAAACTGTAGATCCTAAACTCAAACCTTAGACCCTAAATCCAAACCAAAATCCCAAATCTTAAATGGAAGCCCTAGACCCTAAGCCCAAATCCTAACCCTATACCCGAAACCCAAACTCTAGACCCTAAACCCAAACTCTAGACCCTAAACCCAAACCCTAGACTCTAAACCCAAATCCTAAACCTAAACCCTAGACCCTAAACCCAACCCTAGACCCTAAACCAAAATCTTAAACCCCAAACTCAAACCCTAAACTATAACCAAACCCTATACCCTAAACCTAACTCTGAACCCTATATCCTAAACCCAAACTTTAGACCCTGAACCCAAATCCTAGACTCTAAACCCAAACTCTAAACCTTAAATCCTAAATTTAAACCCTAGACTCTAAATCCAAACCTTAAATCTTAACCTTAAACTTTAAAGGAACACCATCAACATTAACCTAAACATTTAGGGTATAAAATTTGGGTTTAAGATTTACAGTTTGGATTTAGGGTTTAGAGTTTCGGTTTAGGATTGAGGATTTGGGTTTAAGATCTAGGGTTTGGATTTAGGGTTTAGGATTTGAGTTTAGAGTTTGGGTTTAGGCTCTAGGGTTTAGGTTTAGAGTATTGGGTTAGGGTTTAGGTTTAGGGTCTAGGGTTTGGATTTAAGATTTAGAGTTTGGTTTAGGGTTTAGGATTTGGATTTAGGGTCTACGGTTTGGATTTAGGTCTAGGGTTTGATTTTGATTTTCTAAAAAATATTGAGTTTTTTAACTACTTTGATATTTTAAAAGTTATTTAAAGTTTTTTATTTATTAATCTATGTGGCATTTTGATTGGTTATTAGAGGTGAAGTGAATTTAAATGTTCATCCTAGGAGTGAACCTAAGTTTTGCTCAAAAATGAAAATATATTTTCAAACAAAGAGAAAGCAGAGGAATCAATTTTCAAGCAGAGAGAAAGCAGAGAAATCTTGAAATTTTAGTGTTTACCAGGAAGTGATGTCACGGTCTTGAACGTACCTAAAATCCTAACCTCTTTAACTTCGTTATTGAATCCCAAATTTAAACCAACACGCTGCATTGTTGTAATACAGAACTGGGTTAAAAGTATTGAACTTGAGTCCTCTCCGTAACCCATACTCGCTTCCGAGTATCTTCTGGAACTAAAAAAGCTTGTTCCCCAAGGGTACGAGCTTTTGCCACATTCTTTACATCGTTTAAGACCGATTCTTTTACCTCCGGGCTATTGCTATGATCGATTTTCATACCTCACTCTGTCTTTTACAACCACATTCTCATATCTGCAAAGACCTATCATCTCTACTCACTCACACAAGAACCAAACAGCACTAGTAAAAATTTGGAATACAAAGGAAAGAACCACTCGACCATATCACTATCTTATTAGAACATAAACTTTACAATATAAAGGGTGTAACCACTGTGAGATATGATCTTGTTTCCGAGAAACAAAAAGGTCGGAGATGGATACATGGATGAAGGAGACAGTGAGGTTAACGAGACAAGCAGTAGCAAAGGAAGAAGGAGTGGGGTGAATCAGGGAGACGGGGTGGAGAGGAGAGAAAAGGGAAGTTGAGGAAAGAGAGAGACGAAAAATGGATATGATCTATGAGTGCTATAGGGAAGATAAGAGATTGGAGGAGAAATCTATGAAGGAGATGGAGGTGATGAGGCGGATGGGAAGATGGTGTCACAAATTACAACGATGGAGGATTTAGAGGGACAATGAGACGTGGAGAGATTCAATATATAATATAATAATTATGCATTATATTTATTTATGTCGGCTAAGTAGTTTCATCCTCGGTTTACTAAATCTTGGCATGGGTTCACTTTCTTTGTGGCAAAATGTCTAAAATGTTTTTTTTTAACTTAAAACGACGTAATATTTTTAGATTAATCAAAATGATGTTGTTTTAGACCATTGTTTGACTCAGAATTATTCAACATTGGTTTTAGTATTACAGTTAAAAGTTCAGATCTGAAATTTTAAATTATTTTTTAGTTTGAGTTTGTTTTAGCACTTATCCTGGTTTGAAAAAGCATGACACATATAGCAGGATTGGAAAAAGGTCATTTTCCCTTCTAAAGCAGCAACAATAAAAGATCATTAACAGCACCAATCAATTACAAGAACAGTAATAGGCTATAAAATACCTGAGATAGAGAGAAGTGAATCTCTCGTGAGCTCTCCAAGGCATTGCCTCATTTAATCTCCCTATCGCAGCCAAAGCCGACCGCAATTGCTTATGTATGCTGGATTTTCTGGTGACAATGGGATTGTTCTATCATAAAGAGCCAATGCCTCATAAGGTTACTTGCCTTCTTCACCTCCTCTGGTTCACCCATTTCCCACTTCGTCGTGTGATTCGTCTTGCCGTTATCGACTCCGTAGTGTATGATGTTTCTGTGGCCATATAATTACATGTGCATGTGAATAGACTCTCTCATCTAACGGAGGCCTTGTAGCCCTTCTGGTTTCCTAACGGACAAATGTCTCTGATTGGTCAAATGCAGAGTAGCGCTGCAGCAGCCGCGAGAGTTTTGACTAGTCACCTGAGAGAAGCCTAAACAGGAACAAATCAACGGTGTTGAAGATTATGATTTAGGTTAGTTTCGGGAGAAAGAGAACCGTACATGGCAAAGGAAGAAGCCACATATAAACAAATTTATTAGAGAAATTTTATTTATCACAAATTAATTTGTATACCACTTTTTTTGAATTTACTATTAAAGGATAACCATTTTGATAAGTGTCTTAAGTTTGTAATGGAAAGAATAAACTAACCCTTCTAAATCATTTATATATGTTAAAGTATAATTTATTAAGCATTTATAAACTTTTATAAACCTAACTCTATACCCTCTAGATACTAAATTTTAAACAATAATTATTAAACCATAAACTTAAATATTATAGTATTTTTGACTGAGTCTATTTTTTTTATGGAACATATTTTGATTGATTCTATTGATATGTCATGATTTGATGAGTTTTATACTTTTATTTTAATTTATTTTAATCATTTAAATTGCATATTAAGTGTACATATTGTATTATTGTGTTTATTTGCATATAACAAGATTTGGAGCAGTTATATCGGTTTTTTATAGTGGATTATGTTTAAAATATATGAAAGATCAACATGGAAGAAGGGCTTAAGGATATTCTTTGAAGCTCATATTTCGACAGGACATAGGAAATTGAGATAGCTTTCTATTGGAGATGGTTCCAAGTCATTTAGAAAGTATTGAAGAACTTATGATAGATTTACTGGAGGATGTGTGATAATTTCTTAGGTTTTCATGGCTTCTAGGGAGTAGAAATTTAGAATTTTTGGGTTTGGTAGATTGGGATGAAAGATGGATGATTTGAGATTTTTAGAAGTAGAATAAGATTGTTATATGCTTATTAGGCATTCTTGATGATAGATTAATTTTGATCAAGTTGATTTAGAGTTTAAATGATTTCATGTCCGAAATGTGTTCGATAAAATGCTTTTACTAGTTAATATTGTACTTTACATGTTTAGCCAATGAGAGTTGATGATAGAGATGTTTAGTAATTAGTAAACTTGTGATTATGCATGCTTGAATGTGCTAGACCAACATGAGTTAATGTTTAATGCATGATTAACACATGGATTAATGTCACGGAAGTGGATTAGTCTATTTGAATGTACTTTAGACCTATAGAACTTGTTAGTTGATTATGTTTGGTATCTTAAATCTGAATTTTATCATCTCTAGTCAATTACCTTACCAAAAAATTTAATTTTGTAGTTACTTTAGGTTGTCCTTCTATCTCATTAGTTTGGATTTCAAACCTTCTTCTATTTGTTTAGATTAAAAAAGTTTACGTACTTTTTATGTCAACATGTCTCTTATTCCTGTGGATTTAATTTTAAAGTGATACAATTGACACAACAAGTTAATTGGTGTGTTTAAACCTTAAACGTCTATTTTTGAAAATAATACCTAGTTTATGATATTTTCAAAAAGAACTCCAGATTTTTATGTTTAAATTTTTTATAATTATTTAAAACATATCAACAATTTATTATAAAGTGAATCCGTGAGATGACTATTAGAGCAAAAATAAGAAAGTAACTACGTAATAAAATAAAAAAATTTGATATGACAATTTGGCAAAAGAACGGGGCTAATTTCTCTTTGAACTTGCGTTACTCTTTTCAAATGTGATATGTACTGCTGTTATATTTTATACTATGTTATTAATTAGATATAGAATACAATAATAGCTAATTCAAAATAACAAAACATTGCGAAGAAACAGAAGAAGAGAAAGAGATTAACAAATTACATTTTCAAAGAGATTAAACGCAATTAATTAATGTTTTATTTGAAGATAAAATTAAACTATATTAAATGAATGAATAATATAGTAAAGATTTATAATTTAATTTATAGGATATAGCATAAAATTTATAACGTCTTACAATTTTCAAAAACTATTATGTGTAAGAAAATCTATGTTTTATTATGCAAAATTAAAAAATTAATAATAGCTTAACAAAAATTAAAAGAAATTAAAATTATAAGAAGAAACATATGTATAATAAAGAAAAGAAAAAAATTAACAGAAAATATATGTTATTATATATATTATTAATTAAACTAGATAAGGAATCCATAGAAACTCATTTTATATAAATAAATATACCACTTTATAATTTATATTAATAGATAAATCAAATTAATTAATTTTTCGATGCCAATTTGGACTATGAAAAATTAAAATTATATTGGAACAAAACTTTTAAAAGTCTAAGAAGATAGATATTTTCTAGAGGATTAACCCAGTTTTATAAAAATGAACACAAAATAATTGTAAGATAAAAACAAAAAAATCTTTGACGATTTGAGTGGATAGTACACTACAATGCCAACGAGACCACGAATTTAAAGATATCATCTGGCTTCTAGCACCGATCGAAGAAAATGTTTACATTTGAGTGGAAACTCTTATAACTTAGTTTTGGTATATACTCTTATAACTTAATAAAGAATATGTATTTTTCCGTT